>QFDD01001195.1:0-25635 GCA_006871305.1 Vachellia collinsii
TTTTTTTTTTATTTGATAAAAGATCATGTCATTTTCAAATTGCTGCTAATTAGGTCTCCCCAAATAAGGGCTTGGTGTTAAAACTGTCTGGATCTGCAGCCAATGGGGAACCTCCTACGACTTTGTCACCCTCTGTGCTGATTGTGGATTGGAGATGTATGACCCAACTTATTCAAGGATTATCAATGTCGCATAGAATGTTTCTTTTTCAAACTTTATAACCTATCAACCTTTTCCAGGTGAGGTGGCCCGTGATGTTCCATACGAAGTTGATTTCTCAATCCCTGTTGTGGGCTATGAGCCAATTCAATTTGTTCTTACAAAAATGTGTGGTGAGCTTACTGATTTGCCTTAAAGAAATCCTGAAATTCTTGAGCATCATTTCTTTGCCTTTATATGCAACTTAATTATTAGGAAGACAATGCAATGTGTAGGCTTATATTGAGGGTGTGACTTATAGTTTTGAGTAAATAAATGATTCGGTCCTTTAAACATTACTCTCCTCTTAGTTTGGTCCTACTACTTTCTTAGGTCTCAGTCAAGTGAATGAGTATCCCTGTTTAATCATTGTTGCAGATTATAAGCAGAATCAAGGGGGAGGTGCCACAAGAGGATGGGCAACATTTGGAGTGCTCTCTTGCATGTAATTTATTTTCAGTAATTGGATTTTATAATTAGGGTTTTCGTCCCAACTTTAGTTCATAAATTACATTCTCATAACAACTTGTTATTGTACAGTTTCTTTGTCTCTTCAACACTATTTTGCTGTGGAGGGTTCATTTACAAGATAAGAGTGGAAAATCAGGTAAGAACTTTTTTTTGGTCCTTGCACTTGCAAGCACAGCATGGCCACTAGTTCCTGACGTCGTTCTCCCCCTTTTGGCAGCGTGGAATTGATGCATTGCCTGGCATGACCATACTGTCTGCCTTTTTAGAGACTGTGAGTTCATATTTCCTACGGACATTTATTTTACCACGGGAATTGTGGACATGAAAATATTAAATATTTGATTAAGTTAATTCTGAATTCTTTGATAGTTTAGGTCAATGCTGATAACTAATAAGTTGGTCATATTAGGAGTAACATGAACAGAACTGTGTTTCATTTTTGACTAAATGTTGGATGTGGCTCTTGTACACATAGAGAAAGTGATCCTGAAGATCGATATGTTCAACTTGAGGGTACAACTAGTTGTTCACATAAAATACAAAGCTGCTTATACGGTACCTTTATAATTATTTGAGTTTTCATTAGTGCTATGGTATATACGGCACCAATGGCATTGCTATAAATGGTTCGGTTTTCATTCAGGTACAAGATATTTCATATTTCGTAATTTCGTAATTCTCTTATTCTGTGACCAAAAGAAAAGAAAGAAAGGAGGAGGAAATGCACTGCGAAAGCAATAGAATTTTAATTTTGTTCAGGTGGAAATGGTAGTCAGCTTATTTGCTAACTTTTGTATCATCTCTTCTTCTGTGCGGAACAAAAATAGGTGAGTCAAGCAGGGCAAGGCTACTCACGACCTGAAGACCAAAATAGTGCCTTCGCCAACGAAGTCTCTTGGGAGCGCCCTCCTGCATCTTCCCAAGGAGCATGGAGACCAACAGAGAGAAATTATGGCTCTATTTAAATGCGCGCAACCGAGTATTATCAATTTTTTTTTTTTTGCCCAAAAAGTATCAATATTTTTTTTTTTTGGGTATTCGTCCTCCCAGACTTCTTATTTAGATCTCCTCAGATTATGGGGGATTTTGTAGCTTCAGTCTGATGTATTCTTTATGAACATGATTCAAAGCAAGTTCAAAATCTTAATAAGAAAAGGAATAGTGATAGCGAGGCATTAGCCTGAGATCTGCATTATGTGCTTTACGGTGCCTCATGTCGCAGAAACCAATAGAAACTGTGAATTCATTGAAATCTGCGTCAGTTGCAACGTTAGTGAAAAAAAATATTGATCGCTAAACGGATGGATCGTGCAATGCAAGTGAAAGGGCTGTATGTTGTTTTATTGTTATAGCTAAAAACAAGTCTGAGTTTTATGATTGGACTCTGCAGGGCTGTCCTTGGGTCCCCTTTCCGGTGCGGAAGCTTCGCTCGCTATTCGCTAACCCCAATCATATCCCAATCCTATTGCTCGCTAATGTGCGTAATATTTATCGGCGTTGCAGCAGGAAAGAGCAGTTTACGAAATTTGAGTTCATGATTTTGATTAATAAGTCATCATTAGTCCTTCATATTGTTTTTATTATCGTTTAGATGTTATGAAGTTTTTGTACGTACATAATAAAAGAAATTTAAAGTACTCTTACAACGATTATAAATGATAAATGGATGATCAATATTTATGATTATTTGAAATGTGCCAGTGACATCTGAAAAGGTATAGTATGCCACATCTAATTCTTAATATAAGAGTTACTTAAGTAATTAAGTAGATTAAGAAAATTAAATAAATTGGTCAATTTGAACAAAAGTAACATGATCTTCCTAAAATGCCCTTATGTAACATGAGATTGTGTATTAGTTTATAAATTAGTTTGAAGAAAAATAACAAATATAAAACAAAATGAGTTGAGATACTTCAGCCAGTTTTAAATATAAGGTTTCATTTAAAGTGCAAAATGTTATATTTAGAAGCAAAAGGATTACATTGATGACGAATCGGATGTCCCCGAAGGAACCTTTTTGAAGAAATATCATTAATGTAAGTTCGGTGTCTTCCCTTGAATTTAGGGGGCACCAGTGCATGTAAATTTGAAGGGGTGAAAGGTGAATGTAAAGTGAAAGCAGCAGCTTGTTTTTTTTCATGAGACAAAAGGGACCGTACTGTAGAGCATGTGAGGGTGTATGATGGGAGGAAGAGCATCCAAAGAGCAGAAAGGGAAGGTTGAAATTGCGTCCGTTCTCATGTGAGAGGATTTTGGTCTGTCTGAAAAGGCCTTGCGGGCTAAATCATGTCCTGCAGGAATTTAAACCTTCTTGAAAGTGATGGGACCAGAAAAAGGGGTCACATTCCATTGGACAACGTGACTCTTATCAATTAATATGATTATAAAAAAAATTTAAAGCAATCTGCCGTCTTAGACGTAAACAACCAATCATTTGATTTGTTCAAATTTCGTCTGACGTCCAATTTTGTACATGTTGGGTGATAGAGCTCGAAAATGTATTCAATTATAACTGTGAATAGGTCAATTGGATGATATGCATGGGAGATACTTAATTTATATCTCTAGGTTTGATAAGACATTATTAATCAAAGATTTCTAGCTTTTTCCAACAATGAAAGGCAAGCATGTTGCGGTAGAGGTGGGGAGGGAGAGAAGACA
Organism: Vachellia collinsii; assembly: GCA_006871305.1. Classification (NCBI taxonomy): domain Eukaryota; kingdom Viridiplantae; phylum Streptophyta; class Magnoliopsida; order Fabales; family Fabaceae; genus Vachellia; species Vachellia collinsii. The sequence goes on from QFDD01001195.1 coordinate 3,334, forward strand.
CCCTACATAATATAAGGTTTAATAAAAAACAAAAAAATGAAACGGTGATGGTGGGGATTGGATGGAGTGGGTATCCAACTCCAGCTGCCATTCCTTCGCCACACTTAACCTAACATTCTCTTTAATACTTTTAGTTTTTGGCACTTTATGCGAAACCTGGACTGCACGCGCAGGAGACGGTTCCCATTTCGTAATTTACATTTAAGATTGTCACCTTTTTGACTTCAAAGAAGTGGTTGCCTTCACTTCCAAAAAAACAAAAGTGAATGAACACCTTCAAATTCAATCGTACCCCCTCCGGGCCCCTTCATCATGCTAAAGGGAGGTGATCAGGTCAAAAAGATATTCCCTCCTCTTTACATATTAAATAATTGACCTCATGGCTGGCTTTCGTAACTCGGAGAGCAAAATTACCTGCAGGTTGACCACCTTTCGTTCTGGAAGCTCAATGGACTCTTGTTCTTGAGATTAGGTAGTGTTCATATGTCTCGACAGATTCAGCGTTCATTACTTGGTCTCTCCAACAACTTTGCCTCCATGTTATGATTCCACATCCTCGTAACCCCAAATGGAGGAAGGGGTGGGGGGGTTGCAAAAAAAATCTACTTCCACGCTCCTCATCTATTTTGGAAGGAAAAATAATAATTTTTCTTGCAATAGCTTTTGCATACATGAAAAAATTATCTTAATTTTCTGCCATTTTCAAAACCTTTAAGGGGGAATTATTACAAGATCCTAAGGAAGAGATTTTAATTATCTAAAAGTTCAATAACAACTAAAAATCATGTAATGATAAGTTGTTATACAAGAAATGACGTTATGTTTATACCCCCATTTGTTATTAAAATTTTCTGGTTATTAAATCATTTCCTTGATATCTCAACATTTCCTTCAAATTTTTCTACTTATTTAATTAAGAACGAACCCATTGGCATTTGGAAATCCAATGATCAGTGAATTTATTTGTTGAGATATAATCAATATAACCTAAGTTTATTGAGTTCATTTTTTCTCTACATTTCACACATAGTTTAAAAAATGGAGAGAAATATGCAATGAGTAAATGAAGGACTCCCTACGGCTTTCAGAACTTTAATATTTAGCTTCATTTTCTATGTCTGTCTGTCTTTGATATTTTTTTTAAATAAAAAAATTGCCTATGAAACTAGGGAGGAACTTTTCTGGGCTTAATCATTATATGTCCAATGAAAAGCAAAACATGGCGATTAAGAAATGTGAAAGAAAGGAATTGATACGACGTCTAAAGGAACAGACCATAAAAAGACGTGCTAATAATAATAATAATAATTGGTATGTAGGCATGCAGTTGATTACGATTGATCAATAATCTACGGAAAATTTTCGTATGTTCATTACTTCAAATGCAAGAATAGGATGATCGATAATGCTGGAGGAACCTGGGACCATGTTCTTTTGTTGCTTATTCTATGTTAAGCCTATCTGCTTTATGCTAGAGTTCGACCTTGCTGCTCTATGTTCAGCTTAAACTTACAGCTTCCATCTATATTCCGTTTGAACTGCCCTTTATTTTAATTAACCAAGCATATTAAGGTGAAATCATCAATACCAACTACGATTTTTCTCTATCGCTTATGAATTTCCAAGGCTAGTTAGCTACCGACTCCAATGTTTTTTGTTCCCATCTCACCTTTTGCATAGTCTTCCTTTGGTGACAGTTCTCCTCTATAAATAACATTCCCTGACCACAGTGCACATCCAATCTAGTCTGAAAACATTACTTCAATCAATATTTATCCAAGTGCTGTTATTCAAGGCAGCCTTTGGAAGACACAAGAATGGCCAATTCTGTCAACTTTCTTCTGCTCGTTTCCCTGTTAGCCTTTGTTCCCTTCTGCCTCTGCAGTGAAAAAGTAGGGGGTTGCCTCTACCCTCAGTTCTATGACCATTCATGTCCAAGAGCTCAAGAGATTGTCAAGTCAGTTGTTGCTAAAGCTGTTCAAAAGGAGACTCGTATGGCTGCTTCACTTCTGAGGCTCCATTTCCATGATTGCTTTGTCAAGGTCCCCTCCAACAACTGAGTTTTAGTAATTCAGTGGTCATTTAAGTGTTATATAGGATCACTACTGTTTAAGTAACTGACCTTTTAAGTTTATATTGCAGGGCTGTGATGCATCATTGTTGCTAGATAGCAGTGGAACTATCATCAGTGAGAAGAGATCAAATCCCAACCGTAATTCAGCCAGAGGATTCGAAGTTATCGATGAAATCAAATCAGCACTAGAGAAAGAATGCCCTCACACAGTATCTTGTGCTGATATTTTGGCTCTAGCCGCTAGAGATTCAACTGTTCTTGTAAGTTTTTCCTTATGTTTTGTACCCTTTCTTACTCTTTCATTTGCCATTAAAACTACAGTCAGCAAAGCCAGCTGGTTGATTTATTATCAATTTTTTAAGTGCAGACTGGTGGACCAAGCTGGGAGGTACTTTTGGGTAGAAGGGACTCTCTTAGTGCAAGCTTAAGCGGCTCCAACAACAACATTCCCGCTCCAAACAACACATTTCAGACCATCCTAACCAAATTCAAGCTTCAGGGTCTTGACATAGTTGACCTTGTTGCCCTGTCTGGTAAATTCCTGCGACTTGACTCTCATATGAAATACCAAGCACAAGTATTGTATGTAATTGTTGTGTTCTGCTCAATTCCTGAAACATTGATGGCTATGTATGAGTTTCGGGTGAGTGAAATTTTTCTGAAATTGTTGTAGGGAGCCACACAATTGGAAACTCCAGGTGCACCAGCTTCAGGCAGAGACTGTACAACCAAACTGGGAACGGGAAGGCAGACTTCACCATCAACCAGTACTATGCTGCTCAATTGCGAAGCAGGTGTCCAAGATCTGGTGGTGACCAGAATTTGTTTTTCTTGGACTTTGTCAGTCCAATGAAATTTGACAACACCTACTTCAAGCTCTTGCTGGCTTACAAGGGTCTGTTAAGTTCTGATGAAGTACTCTACACAGAGAATCAAATAGCTGCACAATTGGTGAAGAAATACGCCGAGAATAATGATCTTTTCTTCGAGCAATTCGCCAAGTCCATGATCAAGATGGGAAACATTTCTCCTTTGACAGGTTCAAGAGGAGAGATAAGGAAGATCTGCAGGAGGGTTAACAAATATTAAGTTATATGTCATTACTGTGCATTAAGTTTCTTCATTATGTCCGTTGGTTTTCCAATAGTGAATAAGCTGTTGTTTTCTTCAAGAGTTGATGAAGCGATTTCCTGTGTGTTCCTGTGTGTACGACGATATATTTTATTTAATAATTTCCCATGAATTCATTCGTAAAGAAATTTGTGCTGTTCTATTCTGTCCGAGGTGCGATCCACCAAATCAGAATCAATATGCAACTACTCCACTGGCTATCGTTATCATTGAAAATCTGAGGTGGCGACAAGCCATTTGACCAATTAAATATAAGAACACGGTAAATCTTCCCTGCATTATTACTGTACTTGATATGAAACGGAAGAGCATCCTGTTTATAAGAAGCTAAGACGATCCTGTTCTTGAAATATGGGAAGCACATAATAATTCATGATAACCAGGTCCATTGAGATAATTTCTTCGATTGAGACAATGCCTATAAATAATCATAAACGGGGCAGCAATGCAATGAGTTCATTGGACAATATTGTGTTTGTATGAGTGAAAATTAACCAAACAATCTGACAAGAACCTTTGAATGCGGTGTCCATAGACTTCTTTTTAGTTTTGTTGGTCGAATAGACTAACCTGGTCCAAGCCACTTCGAGTAACATGTTACAAGGGAAAGGAATTTATGATTGCATATCGAAGAGCTGCCTTCAGTTTCTAACTTCAACATCCAGTGTGATGCCAGTGGGGTTTTGTACGGGCAAGTTTCGCGTAACATAAATTTCAAAGTCCGAAATTGTTTCAATATAAAATGTTGAACTTGAAGGTACTCTATTTAAAATTTTAAGAAGTGATAACCTTAGAAACGTAAATGCTCAGACTTCTGACTATGGTAAACTCATGAAAGCTTCCGCAGACTGTCGATTGTATCCTGATGATAGGGTTACGTATCAGGTATACTCTCCGGTAATCTCATTCGAAAGCCCTTGAAGGTGTAATGTTGGGGTCTAGAGTTGAAAATGAAGGTACAACAAGAAGTAAACTACAATTTACAGAATTGAGGTTAAGTAAATAGAATATTATTCAGCTCCATGCCATGTTTGTAATCTATTTCTTTCAAATCATAGCCTTTAAAGTGTGCATAGATAGAAAATTTTGCGAATGTTACTTTGAGCTCTGGGCTTTTGCAGTAAGATACTTTTCTGGCCAACTACCAGTACCTTTGTCTTCGAGTTATGCAACCACTATATGTTATCGGCAGTGCTCAAAAATGGATTCAAAAGAGTCCCAACAAAAAAAGAGAGTAGGAAAACTTGCCAGAGATTGGATCAACCTCATAGCATTATGCATATGGTAAAGAAGAAAAAATGAAGCACATGCTGTTCAATGGAAGAGAAAAATTACAGCTAGGACAAGCTTCCCCTGCCAAGATGAAAGGTTTCTCAACCCCCAAGATTGACCGTGCAGTTGAAATCTGCAGCACAATGTGTAGTTCTATAAACTAAGTTTCCTTAATTTTCCGCCTCTTCCTTTATCTTGGAATCAGTCTTAAGTAGAAATCAGTGATGAATATTTAGCTTACCATTTGCCAAAATGTCGGTAGTTGATTCAATTGAAGGGGTATTTTGGAATTCCAGCAGGTCTTTAGTTCGTAGTCTCTGTTCAAATTCTACTGGCATTCCGATAATCTTTATTTCCTTGAGAGAAGAAAGAGCCTTCAGTCCTTCTGGGATCTTCTTCAGCTTCTCACAGCGATTAATAATGATGTGCTCGAGTCTTGGTACTGCCCTTTCCTCAACGGTCCACTCCTCCAGTTCTTTCAAAACATGAAGCCTTAGAATTTGCAATTGTGAAAATCCATCAGCAGAGAAGATCAATGCCCCCCTATTGTATGCCCCTTTCCCTAAAACAAGCATTTTCAGTTTCGGCAACCTCTCAAGTTTGGCAACAGATTCCATCTGTAAATGGGAGTTATGTAAAGTCAGTTTGATAAGGTTTGGCGGGAATTCATAAGGGTCTGGTAGCTTCTTGATCCTCCCATTCAAAGAGAGCTTGTGAAGACGAGTGCACTGAGAAAGCTGCATCAAGATTGGGAATTCGTCTTCCTCCGATTGAAGTGATAGAGACAGTGAGTGAAGGTGAAGTAATCCTTGTGCAATAGAAAGCACCGACCCAACCACTTTTCCGGGCAATTCATATATTCCCAATTGCCTGAGATTTTTCATTTTTTCTAGACCCCCATCTTTTATCCAGTTTCCAGCCTCTATGTATGGCAAGCTTAGTAAATTGGTTAGTGTATCCATTCTTAGATGACAGCTATCTGGAGAATCAAATGGAGTATACAGAAGCAAATGCCTCAAACTAATCATCTTCCAAATCACATTCGGTATCCTCTTAAGAAAACAACAGTACCTTAAATCAAGCGTCTGCAGGTTCAGCAAGTTCCCAATGGAAGGTGGAAGTTCCTCTTCCAAGTTAGTCTTCCTCAGTCCAAGATACCTTAATTGGATAAGGTCCCCTATTGTATTCGGCAGACGAACAACCCGAACACCATCTAACTCTAAAACCCTGAGAAGCTTGAATTTGCTAAAAATTAAATTCAGTTTCTTTTCAAGCAGGAAATTCATATTGTACTGCTGGTCATGGAACCTTATTTGCTTCACTATATCTGCGTTATATTCTCTATTGAAGAAGAGGAGGGAACGTGAATGATGACCATTGTGTTTCAAAAAGTCATAACGGTCATAGCAAGAATGTATGGCATGTCGGCGGGATCTATTTACCTGAGATGCTGATGAACTCTGCAGGCTGCCAAGATATATGCGAAGAAAATATTCCTCTTCCCCTTTGGAGACGGAGATATCCCTGAGAAGATCATGGATGCGAATTGATTTGACTTTGCCTAATGAACTTACTGAGCCCATTTGAACCATGCACCTACCAAGCAACTCATTTAAGCAGTTCTCAGCAACACCTTCTGCTGTTTCTGCACCTTCTTGTGGTAAAAAACCTTCTGCGACCCACATGCGAATCAACTTTTTGGTCTGAATGTTCATGCCAACTGGGAAAAGACCCAGGTAGAGAAAGCATGATTTCAGGTGAGAAGGCAGGTCGTTGTAGCTGAGGGCCAAAATACGTCGTATTCTGTCTTGCTCATTAAGCAGGTGCCAACTGATATTTTCGACCACTCGCAACCATTCCTCGTTTGATTTAGGTTTTCTTGATAATAAACCACCGACCACCACCACAGCCAGAGGCAAACCACCACATTTCACTACAACATCCCTTGCAAGATTCTCCAACTCCGGTGGGATGCTATTCTTTTCAGGGAATGCTTTGCTGCATAGCAATCTCAAACTCTCATCTTCATTCAGCGTTCGTAGTTCATGAGGGTTGCCACCACCTCCACCACCAGCATGCTTGCCTATTTTCATGTCTCTGGTTGTGAGCAGAATTTTACTACCCATCTTCCCTCTGGGAAATGCAGATTCTAGGCTATCCCAAACGTTCATGCTCCAAATATCATCAAGAACTATCAAATACCTTTTCTCATCCAAGATCATATGCAGCCGGTTCATCATGTCTCCCTCCCCTAATCTCTCCAATCCGTCAATTTCATTTCTACCGAGAGCATCTGCGTCTTTGAGAATTCCTAGCAAAATATCTCTTCTTCTGTACTCTTTGGACACATAGACCCAAGCTCTACAATCAAAATGGTTCTGATTTTTGCTGTGATTGTACAATTTCTTAACTAAGGTGGTTTTGCCCAAGCCCCCCATGCCAACTATAGAAACCACCCGCCCAGTGTCCACTGTAATCAGTTGATCGAGCACGGATTCCATGACATCTACAAGCTCAATTACACATTCCTCTTCGGTGTACGGCCATGGCTGTCTCCAGTGCCTCAGACTTTCATTGGAGCTATTCTGGCCCTGTATTTCGCTGACAACGCCGTAGGTTTCTCGCTTTTTAGATACATCCTGTATCCTAGATCGAATTCTCTCGATTTTTCTGGAGACCTCGTAGAGATGTAAGGATCTGAAGACTCGGTCCCATATGCTTAGACACGCTAACTTGTAAACATAAATCTCGATTAGCTCCTCAGAATCAAAAGCAATATCTCTAATGTCGGAAACCAACATGTGAACCAGTTGGTTTTCATCTTGTTTAGCATCGGCATCCCTCAGAAAGCATTGCATCCATCGTAACTCATTCTTCAGCCTCTCTACGTCATTGCGCACACCATCTAGTACCGAAACTGCGTCCACTGCTTGTTCTCGTAGAAGTTCTGTAAGCTTTTCAACAACTATTGATACAGCAACTTCAGCCATCTGGCCGTCGCTCCTCCTGAGACTACCGGAAGCTGTGGACGGCTCTTCCGAAAACAGAGGAGAATGATCTGATCTGAACACAGGAACCTTCCCGAATGGAAGCAAGAAGCTCCCTCTCTTCCCTTGTGCTCTTGCAATGTAATTGATCAGAATTATTGTTCCCGTTGAGAAGTCATCGATCGTGAAAGCACCGGCAGGGGAAAATGTTTGACCAGATGAACGGCTTAAAGTAAACTCAGCGGTCAGCGTTGTAGCCAATAATACGTATCAAATCCAGCAGATTAGCCATGTATAAAAACTCAGCAGGTGCCAATAAAAATTTTTAAACAGAACTTTCTACCATTTTTTGTCAATTTCATCAATTTTTCCTATATAATGTTGATTGAATTATAATTAAAAAAAAAACCCGAACTTCCACCGAAATAGTTGAGAAAGCACAACTATGTATCGTAGCAATGGTTCTCATTTTGTTGGGCGAAAAGAAAAGGGGATGATCAACCCCTCCATTGGAAGGGGGTAAGTGCCTACACAAGATATGAAAAATCAAGTAAAAATGTTGGCATTTTTAATCTTAAACATAGCCACACATAGTTCACCGTGTGAGAACATGAATTTAGCATGGAATAAACCAATACTGGTCATTGAAATTGCACTGGATGCGGTATATGATAGTGTAACATCTGGTTTGAAACCAAAAAAAAAATTCTTTATTCCCATATTTATTTTTTGAAAACTTTAAATATATTTATATTCAAAAATATGCATTCCTCACAATTTAAAAAAAAATGTAAAATCGCTCCCATCCTTAAAGAAATGTGCACACTAACTCCTATTTGGATGGAAAGAAAACAGGGGCAAATGCATTTGACCATGTTTGGATGGGAGAAGAAAAGTGGGAGGAAGGAAGGATGGAGGAGACAATGACCTTTTATCCTCAAATTTTCTCTCCAACCGTGGTGAGATTTTGAGAGGAAAACATTTGTTCCACACCTTGCCCCCTTTCAGTCGCTCAACTCTCTCTCTAACAAATAGAGGTTTAGGTTTAGGCTGCTGATTAAAATACAAACAAACAAAAAAGATAAGGAATGACAGAGTAGGGAATCACCTTATTTGATTTGGTTAAAGAAGAGATGAGGAAGGGTATTTTTAATTATCTCTTATTTGGTTTAAGAGGAGAGGGGAGAGAAGGAATTGTGGTAATTTACTATTTTACCCTTACAAATTATTTATATATTATATAAATTAATTTATACATTAACATTAATTAATGCATTAATATTTTTATTTAGCATGTGATATTATATTTTGAAAAAAATAATAACATTTTTTATTTATAATAATATATTTTATTTTAATTAATTTATATAATATATGTTTTAATTATAATCTTATGATTTTTTTATTAATTAAATAATAATATATTTAATTTATTATTTATTTTGTTAAAATATATTTTTATTTATAATGACGTATATTTTTATAGATTAGTTTTATAAAAATATATTTTATAATTTATATTTTGTTTTTATAATTAATTTTTAATTTAAATTATATAATTAATATTTTTAATTAATTTATAATAATAAATTTTTATTATAATATTTTTTTTATTTTATTACAGTATATTTTAAATTATAATAATATTTTTTTAAAGATATTAATTAAATAAGAGAAAAATTGAAAGGGTAAATTTGTTAAAAAATTTGACTCCCCTTCAAAAAAATCTCAATTTGGAGAGAAGCTAAAATGGGGTTTAGAAAGGGAGGGGAGGGTAAATTTAAACTCCCCTCTACTCCATAATTTTAAATCAAATGAGAGAAGGGAGCATTTTCCCTTCCCTTTCCCTCACCTTCACTCCAACCAAACACACCCTTGTTCGCAAGGGGCGAAGGGACTGGTGCTGTCGCTTCGCTTTGAGCCTTTGAGAATTGGCATATCCCTGATTGTGACAATATACGGACGGAACAATGACGATGAGTCTGGGGCTTCCCTTTGTGATAGCAGTGATCTTGTCGCTGTTGGTTGCAGAGCAACCTGTGGTTGTCGAATCCTCTAATTCTGTTCCTGCCTTCGTTCATAACGTCATCTACTCCAGCAAAATCGCCATCTTCTCCAAATCCTACTGCCCGTATGTCTATTTCCCTCTCTCTTCTCCTTCTCAATTTATGGGGTTCTTTTATTGTGTGTGTGGGGGAATAACGGGATTTTCCCTTCGGTAATTTTATTTTCTGACATTCAATTTCAAAGATGAAAGGGACGGGTTTATGGTTTGCCTGCACGATTAAGGTTGTTCTGGCATACTACACAAGTGCTGCCCATGTAATTGCACTTTGCCTTTTATAATATTATGTGATCCTCTTTGGCTTTCTAGCACGGTTGCGCTTTCATTCGCCGATGAGCTGTGTTCATCTCTACAATCACTATCGTAGTCATGTATCTAGTTACGGAAATGTTTCATATCAATTTTGACCTTTATCCTCGACCCTTTTTTCCCTATCCTTTGGCAATATGAAGGCTGCATATAGTCCGGTACTAATCATTTTGAAAACAGCGAGTGGCTTAGTTTGAATTACGGCGATTTCCTGCTCCCAAACCCAAACCCCGGACTTGGGAAGTGTGAGGATGCCGAGAAAATCCACAGGATGTAGCGCTTTAAACTGAACTGGCTATTTGTCTACAGGGAATTGATCTAATAAGTTTTGCTCTGTCTCCCGCTTAATTTACTCTCCATAGTATTTCTGTCACTGAGGCACATACTTCCAGCCTTCTACTATCCCTTGGTAACACTGAGGTTGTGGCTAAACCTGCCTCCATGACTGTGTTTTATCGTGTTCTTTAGGTTGGTGCTGTTTGGCTTACTCTAAGTACTCCTTAGGTTCTTGTTTGTGATCCTTCGATCCTTGGTGGTTGGACAAATGTATTTTTAATTAAGTCTGTGGACGAGAGCATTGGGAAAACCCCAAGATGGTAGTTCTGTCAGTCTGAAATTCAGAATGCCTAGTCTGTCTGCAAATCGTTCTATGTCCTACCTCCCTTACAAAGCCAATAAAAAAGAAAAAGGCATGGAATCAGGGAGCTATCAACTAATACTATTAGTAAGATATGAAAGCTTCTAGTGATGACTGATGACTTTTTTCCCCTTGCTAAAAATGTGATGATGTTTGATTTTGATGGGCACTCGTTCAGTGTCTATAGTTTCTAAGTTAATCGTCAACTTTTTTTATATCAAGCTTGGTGTTGATGATTCCCTATCTGTCTCGCTGACGCGCACATATTTGGCATGGCTCAACACATTGTTGCTGAATGATTTACTATATTTCATTGTACCAGGTATTGTTTGCGTGCCAAACGCATATTCAAAGAACTGGATGAGCAACCTTTTGTGGTGGAGCTTGATCTACGAGGTATGTAGTATTGACCACTGGCCATGACACCTACATTAATGTCACCTGATTTCACAATTTGTGAAGTGTTGCCTTTGATTGGTAGATGATGGGTATCAAATACAAAATGTTCTTCTGGATCTCGTAGGCCGGCGCACTGTCCCACAAATATTTGTGAACGGCAAACATATTGGTGGATCTGACGGTTAGTTATTGGCTTTTTGCGTTTATGATTCTATATATATATAATTGCCGATGAATTCTTTCTACGACCATGTTCCCATGAGTTTATTCTTTGTCCTGCTCTCACTGCACACTTTTAAATTCAGATCTCAAAGCTGCAGTCGAGAGTGGCGAAATGCAGAAACTCTTGAGTACAAGTTGATGGCATCCTGATCGTCTAACAGCAAATTGAAGCTTTTTGTTCAATTATTACATGATGCGCGCTGAATTAACATCTCTTGAAAGCATTTTGAATTTAGTGGGGATTTGTTTGTAATTAGATCATTTCATTCTTCTGGAAATCCATGAAGTTGTTCACATCTACGTGCCATGTGAAACCGTAATTCTGTTTGCTCAAGAATGGGGGAGAGCCCCTTGTTTGGTTTAAAAATTGGAGAGGGGAGAGGGGAGAAGATATTTTGACTTTATCGTCCCTATCCTATTTTAAAATTTCTCAATTAGTCTTGACATGAAATAAAAATCATGTCTTTTTCCCCTAACTCTCTCATAATGAAATAAATTGTATCATCTAATAAAATTCAATACATAATTAATTCTAATATTTTTATTTAGTACACATTGATAAAACTGACTATTATATTGGTTCTTCAAAAAACAAATTAGGGAAAATCCCAGCAAAATACCTTGGAAATATAAAAAAGACAAATCAGTTATTTGAATTTGTGTTATAAAGTGGAAAAACTAAAGCATAGAAAATAAGACAATACAAGAAATTGGATAATAGAGCGATAGAACATTTCTCATTCACATGTGATTCTAAGTACTTACTCCATGTATATTACCTCTATTTATAAGCCCCCAACTATTAAATATAAGAAGCAAATAGTTACAAATGAGTAAAGGAAAACTTAATTGCATTAACAATAAGAAACTCCTTATAAGACATTCCTTGGGAGGTCATAAGGTTATAACATCAATCATAAAGAATCCTAGGAGTTGGAGGTTATGAGCATACAATCTAAAATGTTTATAACACTTCTCTTTGAATATCAATAACAAATATTATACCTCATTAAAACTTTATTAGGAAAAATCCAATGAGACAAAAATCTAACGAAGGAAAAATAATACACAATATATAATGAAGATATCTCGTTAAAAACATTATCAATAAAACCCAGTGAGACAAAGCATTGCTTAAGGGAAAAAAAAGTACAACGTTATCTTTACTCCTCATAATAACATTACTTTTACTCCTCTTGATGACAATATAACACTCTAACTGCAATATCACTCATTAAAAATGCGATTGTCATCAATGATTTTCCAGATAATTGATCTTCTTTTTATCTGACTATACAAATGCATTATCATCAAATTATATGTTAAAATGTATTTCTCAATTATATCTTCTGGATATGTTGAATAAATGTATATATTTACCATATTTTCTGAATATATTGATTTATTCTATACATTTTCCAATCAATTATATATATACTCAAAATCTTTAATCCTAATAACATTTTATATATTGAATGATATTCTTAAGTAAATTTAAATTTATAATTGAATATAAACAATAATATAAATACATTATATAATTATATATAATAATATAAATTATATATAGATGAAGCATGTATCAATAATATAAATGAAAAAATAAATAAATAAGTATAAATATAAGTAACAGAAAGATAAAAAAAATAATAAACAATAACATCAATAAGAGTAAATAACATAAATAAAGTTAACAATATAACAGTAATAGAAATATATGTGTGTGTGTGTGTGTGTTATAGTGTTGTGACTTGTGAGTATAACAATAATTGAATAATAAGCTATAACAACTATAAGTAAGATACAATGGAAAATGTAAATTATAAATAACAGTAAATAAATAATATAAAATAAATAAATAATAATGAATTACAAAATAAAATAGAAAATAACAGAAAATGTAACAATTCAAATATAATAATACGAATGATAATAAAATAAAATTCGTAAAGACAAAAAAATAATATAAAGTAAAATATTATAACAAAAATTAAAATCTTGTGGCTTCAAGTCAATTATAAGAAGTCAGTATTTTATAATTTTTAATCATTTATCTTCAAAATAAATGAATTATATGGCTTCTGACCATCCAACAAAAGTAAATGTCTTCTAGCCATATATTAAGGAATTAAATGAATATAGCTTCTAGCTATATTATCAAATTGGAAAAGATATATAGCTTCTGACCATTTGATATAACTTCTAGCCATATAATCAAAACAATATGACTTCAGGTTGTACTTTCAAAATATAAAATAAGAGCAATATAGCTTCAGGCCAAAACTAAAATAACATCAATAATATAAAAAAACTTGTAAGGAAAATAGAATAATAACAACAATCTCCAATACTAACCATGGAATCCAATATTTAAAACATCCGGTAACAGAATTAAATAATTCTATACAGTGACTCATCAGATTATCACATATTGATCAAGAATGTATAAATTAAAGATGCAGTAAAAGAAAGTGGAAAAAATTGTTAAGGTCACTCTAAGAAAAAACCTTCCATACCATACAATCTGGATATCGTTATACAACAAACAAAAAACTATAAAGATCAACAAGATGCTCATAACTCATAGGTAGAGTGCCGTGCTAATAACGTGTTATAAAATAGAAAGACTAAAGCATAGAAAATAAGACAAGACAAGAAATTGGAGAATAGAGCAAAGGAGCATTTTTCATTCAGATGTGATTCTATTGCCTCTATTTATAAATCCCCAACCATTAAGTATAAGAGCAAATGGTTACAAATAAGTAAAGTAAAACTTAATTGCATTAACAATAAAAAACTTCTTACAAAGTATTCATTGGGAGGTTACAAAGTTATGATATTAAAGATAAAGAATTTTAAAAATTGAGAGTTACCGCCATTCACTCTTAAATGTTGATAATGATTTGCATAATATCAGAATAGCTCACAAGCATCAATTTGGAATCTGAAAATGGCGTTAATTTACTCATATACGCTTCTCACTTTTTACTCTTCTCTCTCCCTTGCACGTGTTAGTGTCATCTCCATTCTGAGATCATTTCCCTCTGCCAACTCGAAATCATTCTGAAGAAGTACGGGAAGATAAGTTCTAAAACACTTCTCCGGCCACGGTTATCTCTGCTCCCACCATCGTTTTTCTAGTCGCCTCCATCTCCGTCACTACCCTTCACTGTCGAGAAAACCAAATGCAAGCCCATCTTCTTCCGAAGACATCATGGTGCAGATTTGACTTGCACCTTAGCCGTTCACTACTAAAAGGTTAGATGGTCTGAAGGTCTTCGGAGACTTCGGAGCTGCCATGACTGGCAACGAGTCTCGCATCCTCTCCCACCGCCATCTATCTCTTCCTCAACGAAGATCTTCAAACGAAGATTTTCTCTTTTCCTCTTCCCTCAATTGAAAATCACATAGAAGTCTTAGGAAAGGCCCCTGTAATGAGCATTTTCTTTCCCGCTGGCTTATTAAGTGGTAAGTCTAATTTATTTTTTGTTCAAAATTCTGTGTTATTTTTTATGGACCCAATTTTATTTGAGTCTTGACTGTCAATTTGTCCAAAATCAGTTCTGGTTTCACATATTTTTTTTAATAAAAAATGTTCCAACTTTCACTACTTATGTATAATAATTTATTTATTTAAAAAAAAAACTCCTTATTCAAAAGCTCGATTATCAGTTGCTATTCATTTGATCTTATCTGCTGTTGATCTTTTGTTTTGGTGGCTATGACTCCACTTCTTTATGAAAGCATTGTATCGTAATTGATGTTGAGAGATTTTTTTGGTCCATGGACAAAATTCCAGATTCATCATCATCGTCACCTTTTTTTTTTCTTATTGCAATGTGTTTATGGAGTTCCAGAGATCGAATTTTCAAATGTTTATAGTTCTGCAATAAGTACAACGTCTTGGCAGATAGAGTAGAGCAGATAGATTTACAATGCTATCGTCCGTTTAGCATTGCTACTCAATTGGTGTCCTACCAGGGTTGCATTGTAATGGCTTATGCAATGCTCAATTGAATCAGCTATTGACTCAAATTTTATCAAATATTGGAACTCTGGAGTCTGGAGTAAGCTTTGGTCATGAAGATTTTGGAACAGGTGAACAGAAAACTCGGAGCTTTTCATTTGAGGCCATCTCTGATGTTGATGAAGAGAAGTGAAAAATTGGAGGAATAATAGTGGAGTTCTCTGTATTTCAGGAGAATAAGAAAGGAGGGGAAACAAAGAGATTTATTTCAAATTTCATATTTGTTAATATTGCAAGATATTCACTATTTACTGTAAGGCAATTGATAACTATTGTAAGATATTAACTACAGTCAATTAGTTAGCTATTGCATATTTACAGTTCATAAAGCAATTTAAAACATAGTCTAGCAACTTTCAAGCTCGAATGAATTCATGAAAGTTTTTCTGACTAATGTTAATTTTTGAAAAGTAATTGTACGTTGTATGCCCAAAAAATGGCATTGGGCCTGACCGGCCCAATCAACGCCAAACGACCCAGTTGGCTGCACTGATCCAGGATAAGGCCCAGCAACTATCCCCACGACCAAGACTTGCCAGGAGCCCTGCGCCTGTGACCAGCGTCAGCGACCGCTTACCCAGCGACGCCAACGTTCGCCCCCATGGATGTAGAACCAAACCGTTGTGGTCCGCTGATTTAGCACCCTCGCTGCCTATATTCCCAGAGCCACGTTGTAACTACCCAACGGCTAGACGACTACGAAACCTATTATTTATTCTGATTAATCTGTAACGGAGGGGGGACTTCTCGCTTGCTCTGAAAAACCTCCTTCTTCTCTCTTAATTCGAACCACTGTAACTTGCTCTGAGATTCAATACACAACTACAGGTTAAGCCGTTAAAACCCTCTTTTTACTTTGTCTTCATCCCTGAGTTTGGATCAGCGCCGCACTTTCCTGCGACGCACTGTTGGTTATCCGAATCCTCCTTTAACCCCTGTTCTATCTAAATTTTGCACAAACATTTTGGCGCCGTCCGTGGGGACCCAATAGTACTGCTACCGTCTGTAGTGTGGTATCTGATATCAAAGATCACTAACCCTTTATCTTTTCTGTATTTTTTCATTGCCATTCCTAACCATGACAGGAAAGACGCCTACCCCCGTGAATCACCCCGCGCAACCCGCTGGTCCAACCTTAGCAGAGCTGGCCGAGATGGTGAAAAAACAGACAGCCCAAATTGAGGACCAGGCGAGGAAGGCCATGGAGCAGGAAGAGAGACACGCAAAACAACAGGAGCTCCTGCAGCGTCTGGAGGGTGAGAACACTGCTTTGAGGGAGCAAATTGCTACCATCACCGCAGGCCACCCTCTGCTGCATAGCACGCAAACCACTGACGGTGACCGACGCCGTGGAGCGCCCCTCGGCTGAACCTCGACAAACTCTCTTAACACGGGTAACGGTATCTCGATGATGCGAATGTCTGACTCACCTTTTGGCCTGGGCTCTCATGCAGGACACGAAGACCACTCCGGGGGACCGAGGCGTGACAGCACGACTGGGGGACGGAACTTGGAGAGTCTGTTCAACGCAACTATGCAGCCAGTAGAGGGCACTAAAGATGGGCTCGACGGCCCACCGGTCGCCGGTGACGGTGACCCTGTGGCGGCACCCTCGGCATGGCTGAAGAAGCTGCAGGAGCTGGAAGCTCTCGTGGAACGAATTCCCGGGGTCCCCACACCAATAAGAAAAAGCCACCCTAGGAGCTTCGCCGACTCTCCTTTCGCAGATGAGATTGCCCTGGTCGATATGCCCAAGAAGTTCACGACAGCGATCTCGGCTTTCAGGAAAGGTCTGCTTCCAGATTCTGACCTGTACAAGGAGCTCACTAAGTACACCTGTAACACGATGGAAGATGTCCTAGCTCGGGCATGGGCCCAGATCAAATGGGAGGAGGACGAGGTTAATGACAGCCGCCACCAAGATAGACAGGAGGAGCCAAGCGACAGACTTAGTCGAAACCCACGACGACCAAGTAAGGGGTGGAGGGCCGAGCCATACCCTAGTTACACCTCTGAAAGACGAGGCTCAGACAAACAAGCGACATCCAGCGACAAAGCGCGTCCTCCCAAACTTAAAGAGCACAACTTCGCGGTCACCCCTACGGAGCTTGTGTAAGCCCTTTCGGGCATGGAGGATAATGTCAAATGGCCCCCCAAGATCAAAAAGCCGGCTGATCAGCGCGACACGACTAAGTGGTGTGACTTTCACGGTGACCACAGACACAGGACCGCCGACTGCATAGCCTTGCGATTGGAAGTGGCAGAACAGCTTAAGAAGGGTCGCCTCACCCACCTCCTGCGAAAAGACGGACGCGATAAGAAGAATCCCGCTGCCGCCCAGCCAGCTCCCGAGGAGCCTCCGCGAAATGCTCGAACGGTTAACACTATTACTGGAGGTTCCGAAATAAGCGGATACACCTATTCTGCAGCCAAGTGTCACGCGCGAGCTTTGGTTAACGTCCAAACGGTTGGCCCGATGAACTCTCCCGCCGACAAGGAACCCATCACTTTCACGAGGGAAGAGATTTCGGGCGTGATACACCCTCACGATGACGCCTTGGTTATCTCGCTGTACCTTGGAAACTTTGACATCAAACGCTTATTGATAGACCCAGGGAGCTCTGTTAATATCATACATATTCACGCAGTCAAAGAGATGGGAATGGAATCGCAAATCATCAAGGCCCCTTCTGTTTTGGTCTTTGGCAACGAAGTCCCCGACAGGACAGCGGGGGAAGTCACCTTGCTCACTTTTGCGGCTGGCTTGAACCTCCCGGTCAAGTACCAGGTCATGGACTGTCCTTCAGCGTACAACGCCCTCTTGGGGCGACCGTGGATACACCAGATGAGGGCGGTCCCATCGACGCTTCACCAAGTGGTAAAATTTCATACGCCATGGGGGATATGACATATACAAGGCGACCAGAAGACTTCAAGAGAATGCTACCAGGCCTCCCTAAAGACTCCTAAGAGTCCCGCCGCATAGCAACCACAGCAACCCTTGATCGTAGACGAAAAGGACTTGCCGACAGAGGAGGAACTAGAGATCGTCGTCCTGGACAATGAGCGTCCTGAACGCACCATTCGTCTGGGTTCGGGCCTGTCCGCGGCCCTACGAGGTAAACTCTTAACTTTCCTTTCTAGGAATTCTGACTGTTTCGCATGGTCCCATGCAGATATAACAGGGATAGACCCGGCCGTAACAACGCACAGGCTGAATGTCGATCCCCACCATAAACCCGTCAAGCAGAGGCGACGGAGGTTTACACCCGAAAGAAACAGAATCATCAACGAGGAAATCCAGAAACTCCTGGACATAGGGTCCGTCCGTGAGGTTCAATATCCCGACTGGTTGGCCAACGTTGTCTTAGTGCCAAAGAAAAACGGTAAACATCGGGTGTGCATTGACTTCACTGACCTGAACAAAGCATGCCCAAAGGACCCTTTCCCTCTACCTCATATCGATTCCTTAGTCGACGCCACCTCTAGTCATGAGCTCCTGACCTTCATGGATGCCTTTTCTGGATAACCAAATTCTCATGCATCCGGAAGATCAGGAGATGACGGCCTTCATAACAGAGCGTGGCGTCTATTGTTATAAAGTGATGCCGTTTGGTCTGAAGAACGCAGGTGCCACGTATCAGCAATTGGTCAACAGCATGTTTGCGGATCACTTGGGGAATACAATGGAGGTCTACATCGACGACATGCTTGTCAAATCCCTCCATGCATACGATCATGTAATGCATCTCGACCAAACCTTTTCCTTGCTCAGGCGTTACAACATAAAGCTAAACCCGGAAAAGTGTTCCTTCGGAGTAGCGTCTGGGAGATTCTTGGGGTATTTAGTCTCTCAACGGGGAATTGAGGCACATCCAACTCAAATTGCCGCCATTCGAGGCATCCCCTCGCCGATTTGCGTGAAGGACGTCCAGTGGTTGATAGGGCGAATAGCAGCCTTGAACAGGTTCATCTCGCGATCGTCAGAAAAATGCCACCTATTCTTCGACGCTTTAAGGAAGAACAAGACCTTTGAATGGAGAGAAGGACATGAGGCGGCCTTGCAGAGCTGAAGCAATACCTCTCCAACCCCCCGCTGTTTAGCAAACCATCCTTGGACGAGACGTTGTTTTTGTATCTGTCAACGTCCTGCCGTGCTGTCAGCGCCGTGCTAGTAAGGGAAGACTAGGGAAGACAGCGACCAGTATATTACACCAACAAAACCCTGCTAGACGCCAAGACGCGGTACTCGCAACTTGAGAAGCTGGCCCTCGCCCTGGTGTCCGCATCCCGGAAGTTGCGTCCGTACTTTCAATGCCATCCCATTACGGTCGTCTCATCCTATCCTTTGCAGAACGTCCTCCACAAGCCTGACCTCACCGGAAGGCTGGTCAAATGGTCAGTGGAGCTCAGTGAATTTGATGTCACTTATCACCCCCGGACCGCCATCAAGTCACAAGCCCTGGCAGACTTCATCGCAGACTTCACACCTGATCTACAACCCCTGGCGGACAAAGAGGCAGCCGCTACACAGGGCTGGACAGACAAAGGCGAATGGACGTTGCACGTTGACGGTGCCTCCAATGTCAAAGGAACGAGTCTTGGAATCGTGCTAACTTCCCCGACCGGGCAGACCTTACGACAATCAATCCATTGTGAGTTCAAAGCCACTAACAATGAGGCGGAATACGAGGCCTTCATCACAGGATTGCAACTCGCCCGCGAGGTTGGTGTTGCCAAGTTGGAGATTCAGAGTGATTCCCAGTTGGTCGCGAAATAAATCGACGGCACATACCAGACTAGGGACCCGAGGATGCAAGCCTACCACAGTCTGACTAGCGATCTGTTAGCCGGTTTTGAAGAATTCTGAGTCACTCAAATCAACCGCGAGGACAACCAAGAAGCAAACGCACTAGTGGGTCTCGGGTCGTCAGTCGGCACCAGCAAAGGGGAATCGGTCCCCATCATACACTTGCAGTTCCCGGCTATCCAACAGAAACTGGACACTTCCTACTCTAATAGTTTGACGTGGGACTGGCGGACCCCCATACTAAAGTACTTGCAGGAGGGGTCGACCCCCGATGACAGAAATGAAGATCGACGGATCAAAGTGCGTGCAGCCAGGTTCTGCGTCGTGGACAACCTCCTATACAAACGATCATATGCGGGACCACTCCTTAGGTGCGTTGGTTCCCAAGAAGCTAAATTCATCCTCAGAGAGATTCATGAAGGAGAATGCGGTGATCACGCGGGAGGGCGAAGCCTTGCACAAAAAGTTCTCAGGTCCGGATACTTCTGGCCAACGTTGCAGAAGGACGCCCAGGACACTGTTAAACGCTGTGACAGATGTCAACGCTTCAGTAACGTCACCCATCAGCCCCCGGAGCTGCTCCATGCAACGGCACCAGCTTGGCCTTTCATGAAATGGGGGATGGACATCGTGGGGAAGCTTCCTATGGCCCCAGGAAAGGTGGTATTTTTGCTAGTCGTGACTGATTATTTCACCAAGTGGGTTAAAGCTGAAGCCTTCGCTTAAATACAAGAGCTTGAGGTCATCGAATTCGTATGGAAGAACATCATCTGCAGATTCGGCCTCCCAAAAGAGATCGTATGCGACAACGGATCTCAGTAAGCGGCTAGACAAAGCCAAAGGAAGATGGGTCAAGGAACTGCCTTCCGTCCTTTGGGTCTACCGCACGACGTCCCGTACGGCGACAGGCGAAACCCCGTTCTCTCTTGTCTACGGATCCGAGGCAGTGATCCCGGTCGAATTAGGTCTCCCATCACTCCAATACGCTTGGACAGACAAGGAGTCCAACGATCAAACTCTCTGCGATCAGCTGGACTTCCTCGACGAGAGACGGGAGCAGGCAGTTATTACTATGGCTCACCACCAACAGAAAGTTGCACGTTACTACAACAAGAATGTACGTGCTAGGCAGTTCAAGGTGGGCGATTGGGTGCTCAGAAAAATTTTCCAGAACACTCAAAACCCGCGCGACGGCAAGCTAAGTCCAACGTATGAAGGTCCGTACAAAATAACCGGGGTCGTCGGCCAAGGGGCTTACCAGTTGCGCGACAGACAGGGGCAACCAGTCCCTAGAAGCTGGAACACTATCCACTTGAAAAGGTATTACTTCTGACGCACGCTTCATAGTTGATTATGACGTTTCGAACACATGCGTCTAACCGTTTTATTAAGTTACCTTGGAGTGATGTAATATTCTGGAAAAAAAAAAAAGGACTAAAGTGAAAAGGGGAAAAGTATGGGAGGGTGTAATTGGCATTTCCCCTCCCACATTATTTTAATACCCCTCGGTGCATCATTCTCACTGTTCCTCATTTGATGCTTCCAGAGGCTAGAAGCGAGCGACGCGAAAGAGGGAAAGCGAGCGCGCGAACGAAGCTGATTTCTGCTGATTGGAAAACGTTTTCGCTGAGATAAGTCAGGATTTGGATTCGGGTGAGTCTCCTGAACATTCATCTATCTTCAGATTTTTCTATCGTTGTGATTTTGGGTTTGAAGGGTTTATTCAAGGTAGAGAAAAAAATAAGATTTTTACCGATTAATTCGAGTTATAAGTAAGATTAGAGGTTTGTTTATTGATATGGAGCACGGAAGGGAAGTTTTCCGGCGAGATTTTGAGGTAGGAGCGCATGACTGTTCATGTGAACAGTAACGTGAAAGCGTTCTCTGCTTCCGTTTGCGAAAGTGATGCACTGTTCATGTGCAATATTCATACGTACTGTTCATGTGCACTATTCATTCAGACTGTTCATGCATGCACTGTTCAATGAATAGTATTTTCGTTTTCACTGTTCATATGAATAGTAATTCGCTCTACTCCAATTTATATCCAAAATATATGAATTTTGGGGTTAAGGCATAATACTGATGTTAGAAAAATTATTGACTTGAAAATTATGAATTGAGAATAATTGGATATGTTATATACTATTGTTAGGAGGGGAAGAAAATAAAGCTGAAGCTGAAAGATAGAGGGGCATTGTGTTTTAAAAGTTTAACAGGTGAGTGAATAGCGTCCCATTAATAATTTATAAACTACGTTTGATTGCAATTTATATCTTCGATTTAATTATCACATTTTAAAGCATGATTTCAGTGATGAAAGTTTATTGGAATTATGTGATCCTCTCATTGATATTCCAAAGAGTAAG
>QFDD01001196.1:0-30058 GCA_006871305.1 Vachellia collinsii
AATGGTTTATTTTGATATAATTCTGAATGACTTAGATGGGTATGTATATATGATTGTATAAATTATGTATACATTAATCCGAGACAGAAGGTAGACATGAGGAGAATGGTTTATGAAGGAAAAGCTTTTTTTAAGCTGCCAATAAAGAGTAATGAACCCAGGATCAAACCTGGCACGTTAGAAAAAATTAAAGGTTATTATAAAAAAATAATTCAAAATTTTTCAGATAAGCCCAATCTGAGGAAAGTAGGTAAAAGACTGTTTTACATAAACAGAATTTATACGCTTAGAATAGCTGCGCCTAATAATTAACAAGTCTAGATTGGGCTGAGTTATATAAAGGGGTGTGACACCACCGGCCGGTTCGCCGGTTTCCGGTCCGAACCGGCCGGTCCGGTCCGGTTTTGTGTAAGTTTATACTTTTTTCCCCCTTCAATAATCCAAAATACCATAAAATATTCCAATGAATAACTTTCTCTCAAAGATTTGACCTTTGATATATATAATAATTATTCTAATAAGTTTTTGGCAATTCACTTATTTTTTTTAATTTCTTTAAAATATTTTTTGTCCAAACATTTATTCATCTTAATTTAAAAATTTTGTAATTGACTTCTCCAAACCTCTATAACATTTCATAATACATTGATTAAATTTCGGGATGTTACAGTGAAAGTGTTTAAAAATATATACACATATTAAAGACAAATCATTTTTAGTGAATTTTTTCAAGAAAATGTTCTAGTAGTTTATATATTAATAATAATTCAGAGCAATATTAATAATTACATGTTAATAGTCATAAGCCAATTATTAGTGAAATTTATTGATGAGTGATTTGTAAATTTATGTCAGTGGCCTTTAAATAACAACATGATAATTGATAATTGTGACAGGTGGCATACTAGGAATATGATGTCATGCTTCGGAATGTCTCTCGGAGTCTCTTTTTTCTTTTTTCCTAGTCTATATCTGCTATTTGCTATCTTCCAAAATTATCTGATATTATCATTTATAGATTTGAAATATTAATTTAAAATATTCTATTATCATAATTTGTTACTGCTAAATTTGAAAAAGGAAAATATACAAAATCCAATATTGAATATTTGTAAAATATCCTCAAATTATATTATTTTTATGATCAGAATCGTATTAAAATGCTGGAGAAAATATATTCATTGGCTAGCAAGTGATAGTGGATCAGTGATCACTTCCCATGTACATTTCAGGGCCACATCTCCACTTTCCTATTAAAGATATTCCCATAAGTAGAAAATGCAGTATGAACAAGAAGAGGGAATTGGGACAGCACGAAGAGGAATATTGGAACGATAGCAAGCATGATGATAGGAAGGACACCCCATGTGTAGTTTGTATGCTTCAGCATTAGGCGAATGCTCGAGAGAAAGGCTATCATCATGCTAACAATGGAGACAAAGAGCGATGAAAGACCAAGCATCAACTTTGTGGGTATCGATTTAAGGAATTTTTCTTCTGAATAGCGAGCCGTAAAGATAGCTAAAAACATTAGAACAGAAGTTGAGGAAGAGACTAGTGATAATATAGTTGAGAATAGGAACATCTTAAAAAACGGTTGTTTGATGAGTAATGGGTACCCGAAGTTTTGATCATTTCCTCCTGGCACAGTGAAGGCTACGGCAAACATGATGGTAATAATTAGGGTACCAACAACAGAACAAGAAGATGCTGTGGCTTTTACCCATTTCTCTCCATGCTTCATTAAGTCTCTATGACTTTCTCGGAATAGTTCCTCTGCTGACATGCCATCCTTGTTTCGAGCTCTCCTAATAGTAGGAGGTACTAAACGCTCCACCTCCTGCATTTATTGCCAGTAGTTAATCAATCAACATGACAAATTGAAACACAAAAAAGGATAATGCATGTCTTTTCTTTTCTAACCTTAAACCATAGAAATTCTCTTTGCATTTGCAATGTCGGTCCATAGATGCTGTTATAAAAGGGAGCAGGGGCTTGTGTAGCTGCCATATGTAGCAAAGTATTTCCATCAATATCTTTGCTTGTAGTTGCAATATCCTTGAAGCGAAGTCCATGAATAAGGTTGAAAACCCTAGCTTGTCGATTCTGAACAGCATAGAAGAAAATGTTTTGACAAGAGCTATCCCCGATTAGCAGAATATCTGGGTTCGCTTTTGATATCTGAAGTACAAATTCGACATTCCCTTCTTTAGCTGCAAGAAATAGAGCATCTGCAATAATATTCACTTCGTCGCTCCTGCTTGCATTCGCACAAACTAAGTCAAGAATTTTATCTGCTTGTGCATGCAGCAACTTCAGCTCCTGTATTTTCTTAACTCCTGGATTGATATGCAACACAAGTGTATTTTTGTTAGTTGAGTTGATGATAAGTTAAATCTTAAGAAAGCATACAATTTCGGGAATATATATATATGCACAATTATATACCAACCAATGAGATTATAAGTAGAGAAGATGACCCATTGTAGTAAACGATGCCCTGCAGCAACTAGCATGGAAAGTGTTATCACTCCAGTGCATTCGAAAGTTGAGGAAACAATTGATACATAATCAAGTAAATATAAAAACGATATTTCTTATAGAGTAAAAGTTAAAAGACCTAGGCTTCGAAGTTTAAGAAAACTTGTGCTTTTCATTGAAGAAAATGCTTAACAAAAGTTGTTTCGTGTCTTATTTTATAAAAAGGTTGAACTAAAGATTCTAAGCAATATTTACATGCATACTTACCTGGCCCTGTACGATTTTCTTGAGCTCTTTCACTTGTGTCTTTCTGTTGGATGGGTAATCGATCACAATCCAATCTTGGGTTTGAATCTATATCTATATCTTGCATTTTTAATAAGAGGAATCAGACATGGGGTATTCTCCATCTTCTAATCTAAAATGTATAATCTTTTTTCCAACATTAATTTACACGTACTACAGAAAGACACACAAATAATGAAATTGCTAATAAATCTCCAACAAATCTATATATTAGTTCCCTATATATGATAGAATTTCATTTACACACAGGTTTCGTCTACTAGCAACATACAATGCTGCGCTCTAGATTCTAAACAAAGGAGAGCATAAAATATAAACAAAATGAAATCTACATATTATTATGAAAAAGAGCGTGAATATATTAGAAATATTTAAATGGGGATACTTACTGTCGAAGATCAATCGTTTCCAGAACACAAGTTCATTCCGGCTGGGAATTGTAGAGTTCATGGTCGCTATACCATAAATTGGCTTCCAACCCTCTTCATCAGACACGAAAAGCAATTCTTGGCATCGATTAAGCAGGTCCAAAGCAATATCTGCTTATCGTAGTAAAACCAGTATCACCAAGCATATAAACATTGAGAAAATATAAAAAGATAAATCAATTGAAGATGATTAATAAAATTACGTACCGAAACATTGTGTTTGCAAACAACAACGAAGTAGCATAGAACCTTGCAGAGATGCATTCTCTGGGTGGAGGTATCGTAATGGAGTTTTAGAATAAAGGTAACGTCCCATTTCTTGATGACCGTTAAGAAAGGCCAGTGTGATAGGAAGTTCATTTGTTGAGTTTGGAATGCCAAGTATGTTGGTATTTTGATTCACTAGGCATTCTGCAACTTGAGTGATTCCAGTGACTGTAGCAATTAAAAGAGGTGTATTGCCAAAGTCATCAGTAGTTTCTAGGAATTGTGGAGTGCAGTTTTGATGTCTCACCAGCTCCTCCATTATGGACACGTGCCCAAACAATGCAGCCACATGAAGTGCTGTTTTGCCTGAAGAAGTGACTTTTGTAGTCAAGACACTGGGGTTTTCATCTAGGAATGCTTTTGCCCTAGTCCAGTTGTTAGAACATATTGCCTTGTACAATGTCTCCCCGTTTACTATCTCTGCCTCTCTCTCTGCCCTAGCGCGTCTTTCTTCCTCTGCCTCTCCATCGGCCCTAACCCTTCTTTCTTCATCCACCTCTCTCTCTGCCCTAGCATGTCTTTCTTCGTCCGCATCTGTCTTGGCCCTAGCTTGCCTTTGTTCATCCACCTCTCTCTCCGCTCTATCACGTCTTTCTAGGCATTCAACTAACTCTGCCCTGGCATGACTTAATTCTTCTGATATTCTCTCAGCCTTAGCCCTTTCTTCCTTTGCCTCTCTCTCTGCCTTAGCCCGTCTTTCTTCCTCCGACTTTGTCTCTTCCCTAGCCCTTCTTTCTTCCTCCGCATCTCTCTTGGCCCTAGCTTGCCTTTGTTCATCCACCTCTCTCTCCGCTCTATCACGTCTTTCTAAGCATTCAACTAACTCTGCCCTAGCATGACTTAATTCTTCTGATATTCTCTCAGCCTTAGCCCTTTCTTCCTTTGCCTCTCTCTCTGCCTTAGCCCGTCTTTCTTCCTCTGCTTCTAAAAGTGACTTGCGCCATGTTACTGTAGGATAACTTGTCGCTTCTGCTCCCCCCATATTCACCATAAACCGTTCTCTGGGATGTCGTCTTTGTTTGCCTGATGACCCATAAAATTTATCTATTAATCCAAATCCTTCAAGCCCTATCTTAGCCAGCTGGCGGTCGCTTCTTTTCTCTGTGATAAACAATTAACGAATCCACAACATGTAAGCATGCATGAACTTATGATAAACTATATTAAATTGCTAAGGGACATAAATTTTTTCTTCAATTTTGAAATTATTGTCATACTTAAACTAGGAGTTAAATTATTTGTTATGAGACGGAAAAAAAAAATTAACCACTTAAGGCATACATACATTATGTATATTCTCGCTTTAAGTTATATAAGGACGTACATAGTTTTTTAATTCGTGATTTATTCTCTAACTCCTACTAATACTATTAGCTTTTTAGTTTTAAATTTTAGATCCACTTATCCAACCTTTATTAGAAAATTGGGCTACCCCCTACAATGAGTAGAGGGTACGAAATGAACAAACACAAAAGGAGAGAGGTGTGGCCCACAAATTAGATTAGTCTCGCTCTCTTTTTCTCTTTTCACATTAGGCGATATTTACAAGTAACGTTAGAATTGCTTTTCATGCAATCTAATAAGATTGATCTATTTCTTATATGATGATGATGATGTGTGTGTGTGTGTGAATTATTATATAAACAATAGATAGCTAGCTATCAAAATCAATCAATTAATCTATCTGTTTATTTTAAAGTGCATAATCATTTGAAGTGATTTTTTTAAACTTTTTACTTTTTATCCTTAAGAAAATACTTGTGCTTATATAAGTTTTGTTGTATCTTAAAAGTTAAAACAGTATTGCGTTTAAATTTTAAATATGCAAATAATCATTCTTTCTGGAAAACAGTAATTAATCATGCGTAAAACACATGTTCTTCTTGTTTGTTTCAAAACAGAAATTCTTATAGATCTATTCATTCGTGTGAATGACATATATTAGAAAACAATGACACATTAATTTGAAGAGCGAACTTCGTATATTGAATTAGCTAGCCGATTGGTTTAACTTCCAATATGTGTATTATCATAGTATGTGTGTGTAATCAAGAGAGAATGGCAATTGAAGAATGAATAAGGAGATTAATGTAAATAAGAACCTCCAAGTTTTGTGTGTGTGTGTGTGTGTGTGTCTAATGCATGCACTACTGAAAGTCTGGAACATACATGCACTTTCAGTCGTGAATTCTGAAGTTTCAGTTGTAAACATATCCTCATTTTGTATTAATTTCTATTTCTTACGAAGTACTTAATTGTTATTTCCTTACAATTCAATTGCAAATCTATATAACGTTCACAAACTATAAATAATACATCTCATTTCTAAAACACTGGCAATCATGTTTTAAAATCTTCAAAACATATTTTTATGATAACGCATTGCACCTTATGTCCATTTAATTAAACATTAATTGTTAGAAAAATTAATTAACTTATGAATCATGAATTGCGTGGATTAGGACTATGTTCGGAGAACATGTTAATATTAATGAATTATCATCCTAATTAAGCTATCCATTTCATTAATATCAAATGATTAAGACAGTGATGACAAGAGTTGTGCAAATAGATTGAATTTTACATGTAGTATGTGGGCTACACACACATGTTCCAGTTTACATTTCTAACTCATTGACATTTCTTGACTTTGAAAAAAAATTAAACCAAACCTATATCATACTTAATTTATTCTTACTAGCTAACCGATGATAATTGAATTTAAAAAGGCAAAATAAAATGAAGATTAACGTTTGTACGAGTGGCCTCACCTGATTCCGATAACTTCACGGGCGTATAGCTAGGCATTCTGATTGTAATCAATAATTTACTCAATCTGTTACAGATACAGTGAGAGGTTATTGTAACCAATAATTTCACCAACATACTCACAAATATACATTAATTTTTAATCATAAGTCATTATTATTAGTTATTACTCACCACAAAAAAAAAACGCAACTATGTATATAAATGCATTAAAAAAGGAAAAAAATAATAATAATAATGAAGTGCACTTACTACTACTTGTTCTTTGCTTGGGACTTCACAGATTCTATACATTCGTGTAGAATTGGGTCCATCTCACCAGCAATATATATTGCATAAATGGAACAATGTTTGCTTGCGTTGGTTTCCAAGGAATCATCTTTCACTTTTTTTTTTGAATAAAATAAGGTTCCTGATTTATTGTAAAATATTATCAGAATAAAATACATAGCTAATTAAAGTAAGATTCAAAGCATTCCACAATACAGTACAAGTTGCAAGGAAGAAATTTAATTATCTAAAAGTTCAATAATAACTAAAAAGCATACAATAACAAATTTTCAATATAAGAAATAACAACATATTTATACCACCCACTTGTCTTAGGACTTTTTTTTTTTGGTAATTTATTTTTTGTTTTTTTTTTTTTGCCTTCCCCTGCTTCTTTACATTGATGGAACTGCTCTCAAACTAATTTTGGATTTAAGGAAACTTACAAGATTCAATAATTATCATGCTTTAACATGTAAATTTGATTAGTACATGTGAAAACACAAGCATTAAAAAAAAAACACCGCAACCCAGTGCCTTCACATTACCTCTTGATACATCAACTAAACAGGGCATTCAGTTTTAAAATATTGTACAGGAATCTCATTGTACATATGATTAGTAATATCGCTCATTTGATAGAAGACTAGTTATCAAAATTTTCTTAAAAAAATAAAAAGAAAGAAGAAGAAGAAGAAGAAGAAGAAGGAGAGAGAGAGAGAGAGAGGTTCCAAAGATATTCCACGGTAACGCTGTTAAAGATCTCACTTTAGATTTTGCAGTAGTATCTGGAGCAAGCTGTCTCATTTTAATTTGTTATTATCAACCCCTTAGGCATAACATGACTTATTTGGTAATTATGGGTCTACTAATGTAAAGTAGTGTCATATCCCGAATTTCTAAGCCTAAGAGTTTGGTAATGAGCCTGAATGATAAATGCTACCTAACTCAATTTTACGAAGTTTCCTGTCAGATAAAAAGATTTTCTGGGAATTATGTTGCATTTGGCTCAACAAAGGAAAGTTAAAGGCGAAAGAAAATAAAAGGAAAAATGTGTACAGAGGCAAAAAAGACTAATGAAAGGGAAAATATGAATGTAGAAAGGAAAGGATGAACTAAAATGTCATTTTAAAAAAAAAATTACCAAAGGGACATTTTGAATAAGGACCCAAGTGTAAATTTGAAATTTCTTGGGACCAAAATGTCAGAAATTTAATGGCATTTTGGTAAATTGAGGAAAGTCAAAGGGCATTTTGGTCAAAGTTTGACCAAAATATCAGAAAATTTTACAGAGTCCCAAATGATAGAGAAAAATTCACTGATCAGTAATTGAGGCCTGACTTAAGCCAAAATGACATAAATAACCTTTGCAGGGAATTTTAAAGGTTATTTATTATTTGACTATTTAATAAAATAATTAGTAAAAAATGATTAATTAAAATATCCAAAGGCCTCAAATATTTGATTTCAAAGCAAGGAAAAATAGCTCAAGAATTGTAGTATTTTATAAAAATTGATTCCAAGAGAAAGTCAGAAATAGTATGCTGAAACGGAAAGAAAAGGCCCAGAAAAACCCCGGAATATGGTTTTCTTCAGAAATTAATTAAAGACACATTCAGAATGAGAATTGACACACCCCATCTGAAAAATTTAAACTTTTAAAACAACTTTTATATAAAGCTGTTAATCTCAATTGAAATTCAAAGGGCCAGGTTTGATCCTGGTTTCATACTCTATAGCTGTAGTTTTTGAAAATACTTTTTTTTTTCTAAAACTGTTCTCTAACTTCATTTACTTCAAAAAGTCCTTTAAAGACTATTGATTATCCATTGCAGATAACCCTTACTTGGTATTTGTGAGGCGACATTCCCCTCACAACCACATTCTATTCACTTCCTCTATTATATACACTAATTACATAATTATTTACACAAACATAAGACAGCCAGGCTTATATCAAAATAATAATATCAACTATTGAATCCAAAACCAAACTTAATATGTAAAAGGGGAAAAGCCAAAAACTTGTTCGCACCGCAAGTGCACGGGTCGCATCAAGTAATAAAGTGATCAGTAGAGTATCGTTCCCACGAGGATTTGGTTCCAAAACCCGGTTAAGCAATGATTATCACACTTTCACCTAATTTGAGTGATACAAATATCAAGAGATGATGAAAACTATTTTTAAACATAAAAAAAATATAAACAAGTGATTCATGGACTTCAAGGATAAGATAGGACCTAGGATTATTCATCCCCCTTGTATTTCATAACAGTCAATTAACCTCCTCTCAAAGATGCTTTCAATGAAAAATGTGCTAGTCTAGTATTCAAAGAGTACTTGTAAAAGCTCTCTCAAATCAAAAACAAGTGTTTGCTTCCATTAATTGCTCAATCTCTTGTTACAATTAATAAAACCCAATTTTCAAGCTCCAATCCTAATTTGACTATGCAAGGTTGACAAGTATATCTCTATCTTGCCAACAAAACCATCCATTCATCATGCAAACTTCAAGTTCTTACACAATCTTACCCAAGTTCTACACTCAATCTAACCCTCTCAAGCATCAATCAAGTGAACCCAACAACTTATTGGTAGCCAATCAACAAGAGGCATTAAGAAAAGAGTAAAATGAACACATACATATCATTAATTACAAAAAGAGAGGAGAAATTTAGTGTTAATCCATACAAGGGTTCAAAATAAACCTAGAGAAAAGTATTTAGCCACTTATGTTCAACAAACCCATGAGAAAATACATATATATCAGCCCAAATATTGAATCAAGAGTAGAGAAGGAAAGATGGAGAGGAAAAACCAAGAAAAGAAGCTCAAATCTCTTCAACTAGCAACAGATAGATATATATATATATATATCATAGTACTTTGAGATGCTCCTTTGATTAATCAGGCTTCCCACTTGCTTAGTTTTCAGCTCCATTTATAACGCATCTATATATATATATATTTGTACTCACAGCTTATATATATTTATGCATACACAGATACGCATGCACTTAGGCGTGTATGTACCTCTAGACTTTACTCTCAACTCCACCACCAATTCCAACGTGTGTGTGTGTATTAACAAACCCATACACATGTGTGTGTGTCTCCAGCAACATGAAAATTCCTTTAAGTTCCAGATCTCACTTTCACATAACACACGCACATGAGTGGGACCAATATTTGAATTTACTTAACACCACATCTTATCCTCAATTCCATATCCAACGTGTGTGTATATATTTCCCAGGTTTCCAACTCTTATTTCAGATTCCAAATGCATATATATATACACATAGTATACACTAACACGCATAGATATATATATATATATATCCAGATTTTTCAAGAGTTGTTTCAGCTTTCGAATGCATATTTCAGGGAGCGAATGCACCTATAAATATATATAGCTCTTTCACAAACCCACTCAAATATATATATCTATATATATTTTATACTTACAAAATGCATACATATACATACACAGACAGGCATGCATGTGTATATATATTTTCAGTTTTCAAAACTTTTTACAGCCCCCCACATTCCAACAATAACTTCCAGCACTAATTTTAACTCCAATGAACCTCTATTAATTTTAGAACCTTTGCTTTAAATCTAAATTTCCAGATCACTACCATCCTTTTATTTTAATCTCTCATATCATCAGATTTTAAAAGGACCCGACGCCAATTTTAACATCCAAGTTTTCCCCTGTTTTCAATTCATCCAAATCAACTGTTTGCAGCAACATGAACACCGAATGGAAAGGAAAAGTCACCACGCATATATGCATATATAAATCCCAGTAATTTTAAATACCATTGACCTCAGATTATCAAGAACATCCAAATCCCATTTTCTGAAACCAAGGTCCCCTTTCTCTTCGGTTCATCAGTTCCAGCAAGAAACACATCTAGACATGCAGCAACTAAACTGACTTGATAAGAGAGGAAAATCAACATGCATGTCCTTATTCATTATGTTCACAGACCCAAACTTCATCTTCGGACCTAGAGAACTCACGTTGAAGAAGAACAAAAAAATGAAGCTTTGTTTCCAGCTTAAGGAACCATGGATTTGAACATCCATTAAGCAAATCGATGAGATTCATTCACTAATCCGCTGTTTTCTTGATTTCTTGAAGCTCTTCCCATCCCACAACAGAAATGCAGAAATGAGATTCATTTAATGCCTTTTCCACGTGTAAGGCATGCATATACTGTATTATTATTTATATTTTTTAATATCTGACCCAAAATAGGTAACTTTTTCCCTTAAATTTGACCCCTTTCAAGTAAAATAATTATTTCCATAATTTTGGGAAATTCTTATTATATATATTTCCTTAAAAGATAAAATAATTTCCTAAAATAACTTTTGACCAAAAATTTATTTATACTAATCCAAAAATTATGTAATTGGCTTCCCAAAGCCTCAATTACCTTTCATAATAAGTAGGTCAAATTTTGGGATGTTACAGGAATTGAGGAAGGAAAAATGATAAAAAGAGGAAAGGAATTATAGGAATTTTTATTGACACTAAATTGGTCCAGTGATAAGAAAATCCCTTAAAAGCATTTTTGGAAGAAAAGTTTTGGGTAAAATAACCATAAAGTAACTTCCATTTCATAAGGGAGATTGTAGGGCTTGAAAACTTGCCACTTGTGCTCTTCTTATTTAAAGAGAAAAGGCAAAAATGATATTTAACTTAAAATGGTAGATTATATCAATGTAAAGTTACTTTGTTAGTGTAAGTGGACCCCGCCTTCATTAAAATTAGTATACAAATTTTAAAAGCACTTTCCAGCACCCATTTCTGTAGAAGCCACAACCAGCACTCATAGGAAAGTAGAGAGGAGAGGTCTTGAGAATTCAAAGCAAGGAGAGGAAGTGGAATCAAACTAAACTTAAGGTAAGAGTTTAATTTCCACTACAAAAAACATCCCATTTCCAACGGAATTAACCACGGAATTTTTTCTGTGGCTAATTCAGTCGGAAATCCGTTGGAAATGAATTTCCCAAGGAAATTTCCGTGGCGAAATTTGCCACGGAATTAGCCATGGAAAAATATTCCGTGGCAATTTCCAATGGAATTTCCGACGGAAATTTTCCGTGGCAAATTTAGCCACGGATTTCCATGGCTAATTCCGTGTCAAATTTAATTATTAATTAATTAATTATTATAATTATAATTTTTATTAATTAATTATTAATTTCAATTTTAAATTTGTTATTTATTATTCTTATTTTATTATTATTATTTACTATTAAATCTTAATTAATATATTAATTAAAATCAATATTAAATATGAAAATATTAGAAATAATATTTATTTTATTTATAATAATTTTTATTAATTAATTATTAATTTCAATTTCAATTTTTTATTTATTATTCTTATTTATTTTATTATTATTTACTATTAAATCTTAATTAATATATTAATTAAAATCAATATTGAATATTAAAATCAATATTATATATAAATAATTTATTATGCAGTATAATATTATATATATTTAAATATGCGTTTAGAAGATACAAGATTTTCGCAGCTCAACTGGCAAGGGATCACGCGCGTACACTGGTAGTCGGGGGTTTGAATCCTGGAGGAGGCAAAATTGAGAATTTATCAAGTGGCAACACGTGGCAGGACCTAGCTGTGAGGTGGCGGCTGACGAAGATGACACGTGGCGAGGCCTAGGTTTGAGGTGGCAGTTGAAGGAGGTGCCACGTGGTAGGGGCCCGGGTGAGGTTGCGGCTGGCGGAGGTGCCACGTGGCATTATTATTTATTTAAAAAAAAGAAATTTGGCAAAGTTTGCCATGGAAAATTCAGTGACAAATTTTCGACAGAATATTCCGTCGGAAATTCCATGGCAAATTTTCCAACGGAATATTCGAAAATTCCGTCGGTAAACGTTTTGTGACGGTGAAATTTGCTACAGAATGAATTCTGTCGGAAATTCATTATATGCCAAATTCCGTCGGAAATGGGATGTTTTTTAATAGTGTTCTTTCATAAAATTGATCTATGAGCTCTCCTCTCCCTTTTGATTGGTGTAATTTTTGCTATGGTGCTGTGATTGAAGAGATTCAAGAGAGGGTTTTGAAAAAGGGCTAGAGTGAGAAAGCAAGAAAGAACAAAAATTGGAAGTGGTAAGTGGTTCTAATAAACTCTATGCTTAATTTGCTACATGTTAATGATTGGTTTGAGTTGATTTGAGCTTGTTTGTAATTTTTGGCATGAAATCACTGTTCATGGGTTGCTGCACGAAATTGATCTGCAAGGGAGGAGTGTTTTTATGTTGAATAAGGATTGGAAAATATAGTCTAGAAGTAAGATTATCATGTATAAGGCAAGAGAAGTTGAAAAATCATGTTGTTGCAAAATTTTCTGTACTGTTTCTGCCTGCAGGGAAAATGGAATAAGGAATATGTTTTTGATGATTTTGATGCTTCCATTGAGTTTAAAATGAAAAATTGTATAGGGTTTAAATGAGAAACCAAGTTTGGAAGCATTAGAAACAAAAATTGGAATTTTGTGCAACAACTCCCCTAAGTTTCTGTTTTGAGTAATTAAAAGGGAAGGATGTTTCTTTTGGGCTATTTGACCTTAAAAATGGAATATACATACAAAATTATAGAGGAGAAGTATGTTATATTAATTTTGAAGCTTAAGGGTGCAAAGTTGCAAAGTTAAGGTTAAAGAGAGCAAGTTAAGAATAGTTGTGAAGAAGTGATTCTACAATGGTCCAAATAAGTTAGTAACCTATATGTGATGTTATCTAGGACCATTGGACACTAAGGAAACAGTTGACAAGTGATAATTCTCTAATTTTTTATATATTTGAGATATATTTTTGATATATTTGGAGAGTTATCAATATAATTTTAAAAGATTTTGAGTTTAAAATAACAAATATATCAAATGGTGCAATATCTTAGAGATTTATTCAATCATAACTGATAATAAGAATAATTTGAAGTTTTTAAGAATTCTTATTTTTGTTTTATTCTATTTCCTTTTATTTTATTATTTTGTTATTTTTAGGAAGCAATGGATAGAGAAGATCTTGGCAAATCAATAAGGGAAAAAGAAAGATTAAAAGAATAAAAAAAGAAGAAGAAGGAATCAGCAGTGGCGGACAGAAATATATATATATATATTGAGGAGGAAGCGGGAGGTATATATAAACATCATCCACAAATCCGCACGAGGGGAGATCCACACACACTTGCATTGTGTGATAACCTTAGTTTTATCCCATTAGCATACCCAGCGGAAACATTTGGAATCACTTTAGTTGGCAATACCTTATGGAAATTGGAGTTTTAAAAAATATTTGCTTTTGGGTTACCATTCATAACCCTCTAAAAATGGCCTTATCTTTGAAAAAATCATAATTAATTGTAGAAAAATTGAAATTGAGTGATTCCAAGTTCTATGAGAAGATAACTGGATAAACTTAAAAGGAAAAATTAGTTCTGGACCTTTTTACCTCAAAATCATTCCCAGTTTAATTTCAAAATTTACTGTTCATTTGGTCATTTTCTATTTTTCCAATATTTTTGCCCAACTTTTGAAGGGTATATTTCTCAACTCGATT
The DNA here is from genome assembly GCA_006871305.1 of Vachellia collinsii. Lineage (NCBI taxonomy): Eukaryota > Viridiplantae > Streptophyta > Magnoliopsida > Fabales > Fabaceae > Vachellia > Vachellia collinsii. The sequence goes on from QFDD01001196.1 coordinate 14,141, forward strand.
ATTGGATTTGGATAAATTACCACTCATTTTAAAGGGAAAAATCATATCTATTTGGTGGTAAAATATCACATCCTACTCACTCGATTGCTACATAACAAGTTGGTCAACTTTTGGTTCATTTTGTTGACTTTAACCCCCTTTTCTCATACTTAGTCCAATTGAAGTGTGATTGCTTTAACTTGCAACATTAATGTCTTTGGAGCATTTTGATCTATTATGGCATGCTTGAAAATAAATCTACAACTACACATGCTATCATTTATAAACAACACATAATACCCTTATGGGTATTTACAACTCTCCACAAAATATTCATCCAGTACTTACCAACCTCCAAGCATTCTCCTTCTTTCTTCTTCCCTTCTTGGATAAAGATAGCCCTAGGGTTTAGTTACATTGGTTGGGTAAGATTCTTGGGAATCTTAGTAGCATAAGCAACTATTATTCTATCACATAACTTGCATTAAAACATGATACACGCTCAACTTACTTAACCTTGAAAATAAAAATGCTATGCATACCTTATACACACAACATAGCATAGAGAAAAATCTTCATCATGTCATAACCTTATTATTCACACCATGGCATGTTATACAAATCATAGCAAATCAAGTAATCATGTAATAAATACAATGAAATGTAATTAAAACAATAATTTCTAAGCTAACTTTTCCTCCTTACTTTTCTTGGTCCTTTGGTTGTCAACTCTTTCCCTTGATGTCCAATGGTCCTAGATAACATCACATAAAGGTTACTAACTTATTTGGACCATTATAGCATCACTTCTGCATAACTATTCTTAACTTGCTCTCTTTAACCTTAACTATGCACTTTTGCATCCATGGGTTACAAAATTGATCTAACATGCTTCTCCTATATAATTTTGCATGTATATTCCATTTTTAAGCTCAAATAGCTCAAAAGAAACATCCTTCCCTTTCAACTATTTAAAACAGCAACTTAAAGGGGGTTGTTGCACAAAATTCCAATCTTTATTTCTAATGCTTCCAAACTTGGTTTCTCACTTGTACCCTACACAATTTTTCATTTTAAACTCAATGGAAGCATCAAAATCATCAAAAACACATTCATTCTTCCATTTTCTTTGCTGGTTGAAACAATACAGAAAAACTGCAACAACATGATTTTTCAACTTCTCTTACTTTATACATGCATAATCTTACTTCTAGACTATTTTCCAATCATTATTTCACATAAAAACACTCCTCCCTTGCAGATCAATTTCGTGCAGCAGCCCATGAACAGTAATTTTTTTCCAAAAATTACAAACAAGTTCGAATCAACTCAAATCAAGCATCAACAAGTAGCAAATTAAGCATGGAGTTGATTTATGGCACTTTTCTCTTCCAATTTTTGCTCTTTCTTGCCTTTTCACTTCAACCCTTTCCAAAACCCTCTCTTCAACTCTTTAATCACAGCACCATAGAAAAAAATACACCGATTAAAAGGGAGCATAGAGCTCATAGATCAATTCTATGGAAGAAATCAAGCTTGAACCACCAACTTACCTTGAGATTTGCTTGATTTTTGCTCTCCCTTGTGCTCTCTCTTCCTCCACGGTCCTCTCTCTGTTTTTGCAGGTTGGAGCACGAAAATGGGCTGTTCTTGGAGTCTTGGAAGCTTTAAAAGAAGAAGAGCACATGTCTAATTAATTGTGGGATCCAATTACACTAACAGAGTAACTTTATATTGATATAATCTACCATTTATGTGAACATCTGTTCTTGCTTTTCCTCTTTACATAAGAAGAGAACAAGTGGCAAGTTCTCAAGCCCCACAATCTTCTTTATGAAATGGAAGTTACTTTATCCGAAAATTTTCTTTCAAAAATGCTTTCCGGGGATTTTCTTATCACTAGACCAACCTAGTGTCAATAAAAATTCCTATAATTCCTTTGCTCCTCTTACCATTTTTCTTTTCTCAATTCTCATTCTGGATGTGTCTTTAATTAATTTCTGAAAAAAAAAACCCTAATTCGGGGTTTTTCTGAGCCTTTTCTTTCCGTTCCATCAAATTGCTTCTGACTTTCTCTTGGAATCAATTTTATAAAATATTACAATTCTTGAGCTATTTTTTCTCACTTTGAAACCAGTTATTTGAGGCCTCTAGATATTTTAAATAATCATTTTTGACTAATTATTTTATTAAATAGCCAAATATTAAATAACTTTTAAAATTCTCGCAGAGGTTATTTATGTCATTGTCACTTAAGCCAGACCTCAATTACTGATCAGTGAATTTTTCTCTATCTTTTGAAACTATGCAAAATTTTCTGATATTTTGGTCAAACTTTGATCAAAATGCCCTTTGAATTTTCTCAATTTACTAAAATGCCATTGAATTTCCAAAATGACAATTTGGTTATAAGAGTTTTGAATTTACACTTAGGTCCTTTTCAAAATAACACTTTGGTCCTTCACGTTTCAAAATGTCCATTTTGCCCATTTTTTTGTTTTCTACATTTGGCAAAATGACTCTTTTGTCCTTCATGTATGTTCTACTTCCATATATTTCCCTTTTCTTTTATTTTCTTTCACCTTGAACATTTCTTCTACTGAACCAAATGCTACATAATTTCCAGAGAATCTTTTTATTGGCCAATGAAATTCGTAGAACTAGACTTGGTAGCATATATCATCCAGGCTCGTCCTTGGACTTCTTGGCCCAAAAATTCAGAATATGACACATTAAGAACCTCACACACACATCCACACATGCTTTGAGAACACACACAGAGGAAACGCAAGATGCATCTACTAGACGTACGCGGCTTTTTTCCTTCTCTGTTGCAAACAGTAAAAAATATTACCCATATACTACAAAAAAATTTATCCATATACTACACTTCAAAAAAATTTATCCATATACTACACTTTTATCAAACTCGTTCACGTGGTGTACAAGTTCAAAAAATTTTTTATCAAACTCGTTCACCACGTGAACGACTTTGAAATTTTTATTTTTTTATTATTTTTAAAAAAAATTTTGGAGTTCCAAAACTTTTAACAATTTTTTAATAAAAAATATCAAAAAATGAAAAAAAAAAATTTAATAATTTTTTTAAATAATTATTTAAAAAATTATTAAAAAATATTTTTTTGTTTTTTAATTTACTTTGTTTTTTATATTTGTTTGATAATATTTAGGTAAAAAGATAGGAATGACAAATGAAAGACAGTGCATTTACAATTTGTCTCTTTTTCAAATTTTAAAAGGCAAGTGAATAAATTTGAAATTGAAAAATAACTTCCGCGTTGATTCAATATCCTCTTCCTCTCTTATTAGATATTCAACAACCTTATCACTCTTGAACAAGCTTCAATGTCCCCTTCCCCTCTTCCTCTCACCTCTCTGTGATTATTAGGAAGAGAGGTGAGAGGAAGGGGACATTGAAGCTTGTTCAAGAGTGATAAGATTGTTGAAAATTTTTGAACTCGTACACCACGTGAACGAGTTTGATAAAAGTGTAGTATATGGGTAAATTTTTTTTGAAGTGTAGTATATAGGTAATATTTGTTACTGTTTGCAGCAAAGAAGGAAAAAAGCCTCACGTACGCACAGAGTTGAGGACGTGGAGAAAAGAAGAAAGGTTAGAGCGCCACTGCTAGAGGAAACGTTGGGGAGAATTCATCGTGATCATCAGTGTTGTCTCTTACTGTATTTTCCTTTTCTTTATGTTTTTTTTAATCTGTAAATTATTATTATGGATTTGATTAAAGCCATGTGTGGCTAATTCTCTTTAGATCTAGAGTAGCTATGAACTAATTTAAGGATTTAATCATGTTTGAACCATTTATTTATATTTAATTTTAATTGTGTTTATTCAGTTTAAATTTATTATCTACTTAATGCTTGATCAACATTAAGTATGAATGTAGGGAATTTAGGTTAACTTTGGGAGAGGGATCCATATTGGACCTTTAAACTAAATAATGTGATATTAGAATTTATTCTAATTTGCCTTTAGGATAGGAATATACCTACGGAACTCACATAATCATATTAGAGTGAAACCATTCTAATTAATGCCTCTTGAATAACTATATAAAGAATAATAGTTTTATTTGAGAGAGGGCTGTCGATGATTGGGAGACACTACTACTATATATACTCTAGATTAACAGGTTAAAATTCAAATATATTTATTTGGGTAAAAATATGCTATAAAACTTAAAGAAGGGATTAACCACTCTAGATTGCTTGTGTCAATTAATATCTTCTAGCATTTTAGAATTAATATTTTAATTTACTTGAATTTAGAATTTCATTATTTGTATTTTGATTTGCTCAACTTAAACAAAAATTAGATTTCTAGTGCCTATTTACCTACTAAATTAAGTCTCTAAGGGATCCACCTTGATTTACCATATATTATTTTCACGACCACACATTTGCGGTACATAATTAAATTTTGGTAGCATCAACAAGCAAGGGACAACAAGAAAAGCAAGGAGAAAAAGGAAGCTTAGCAATTATTGTTTTAATTACATTTCATTGTACTTATTGCATGATCACTTGCTTTGCTATGATTTGGATAACATGCCATGGTGTGAATGATAAGGTTATGATATGATGAAGATTTGTCTCTATGCTATGTTGTGTGACATATAAGGTATGCATAGTATTTTCATTTGGAAGGTTAAGTAAGTTGAGCATGTATCATGTTTTAATGCAAGTTTTGTGATTAATAATAGTTGCTTATACTACTAAGATTCTCAAGAATCTTACCCAACCAATGTAACCAAATCCTAGGCCTATCTTTATCCACGAAGGGAAAAAGAAAGAAGGAGAATGCTTGGAGGTTGGTAAGTATTTGATGAGCATTTTGTGGAGAGTTGTAAATACCCATAAAGGTATTATGTGTTGTTTATAAGTGATAGTATGTGTAGTTGTAGATTTATTTTTAAGCATGTGGGAATAGGTCAAAATGCTCCAGAGGCATTAATGTTGCAAGTTAAAGCAAACATACTTCAATTGGACCAAGTATGAACAAAAGGGGGAAGTCAACAAAATTGGACCAAAAGTTGACTGATTCGTTTTGAAGCAATTGAGTGAGTTAGGATATGATATTTTTCTATTTAAAATGAGTTGTAATTCATCCAAATATGATAACCACGTTAAGAGATATGCCCTTCCAAAATTGGACAAAAATATTGAAAAAATTAAAAATAACCAAATGAACTGTAACTTTTGAAATTGAAATTGGGCACAATTTTGAAAAGAAAATGTCTAGAACTTATTTTTCCTCTCAAGTTTATCCAGTTATCTTCCCATAGAACTTGGAATCACCCAATTTTGATTTTTCAACAATTAATTACGATTTTTCAAAGATAAGATCATTTTTAGATGGTTATGAAGGGTAAGCAAAAATTTTTAATCTTCATTTTTCACAAAGTACGACCAACTAAAGTGATTCCAAATGTTTCCGCTAGGTATGTTAATAGGATAAAACTAAGGATATTACAAGTAGACACATATAGCTTTCCCAACAACCCAAAATCAGGTCAATTAAAGATCTATAACTTGAGTTTTGAATTTTTATATTTAAGGCACATAATCTGTCCGAAAATCAGAGCAAATTTAAAAAATGAATAAAGTATATCAATATAAGTATGATAATGCTAGAATGATATTTTTCCCATGTAAAGGACTTCAATAGTTTTCAAAATAATTTTTGATCATCCTCATAAGTATTTTATATAATTAGTTATGATTTTCAAAGTTGACATGAACCACATAACTGAAAAAAAACAAATGAACAGTAACTTAAAGATAAAAATGAAAAATTTTAACTTTTAGGCTTCAATTAAAAATTGGAAAAATTAATCTCTGAATCCTTATAGTGTCACCCGATTTTTAATCAGGTACTTTTAATTTTTTTTCCGTTTATCATGTTCTTTTACGTTCATATGTTTTTAATTAGGCCCCGTAATTTTTTTCTTTTTATCATATCCTCGTAATTCATCTAATTTTTAATTATGGTCTTTGTAATTTCTTAATTTGATTTATTAATTTATTATTTAAAATTAATTTCAAATTTAAATTAATAGTTATATAATTTGGAAATAATTAATATAATCATTTGCTAATTAATTATTATTAAATATAAATTAGATATAATTATATTCCATGTTTGGAAAATTTTATTATTATAATTCAAATTTTATAATTATAAAAATTATAATTTGAAAATAAAATAAATAGTATATATGTTTAAATAAAAATTGTAAAATAATATTGACATAGTAATATTATAATAACTTATTATTTATAGAATAAAGAAAAAAATATAAGGAGCTAATTAAAAATCATATAAAATTGTGAGGACTTGATACAAAGAAAAAACTTACAAGGACCTGATTAAAAACAGGTAAAACTATAAGGACATGATAAAAAGATAAAAATTATAGGGGCCTAATTAAAAATTTGTTGAAATTATAAGAACCCATAGATTAATTAATCACCTAAACTATAGCGTTTTCCTAATGTACAATGAGGTGCCAAAATGAAGGATGTGACGCTTGGCACCATAAAATTTTCTCAGTTGCAAAAATTCATCTGAAATTTTCCAAAGGTTGCAAAAATGCCACGGCTATTAATTATTGCAATGTTGACCAATTGTTTGACTGAAGACAATGACATAGAAGCTAATGTGACTCAATTAAGGGTCTGGGAAAAAGGATGAAGGTATAAATATATCTATAAGGTATCTCATAAAGTTTTCAAAATGATGCAACAATATAGATAAAGTTTTCAAAATGATGCAACAATATATGATGCAACAAATGGCTATACCTCCTCAATACTGGTATTGTCCCTCCCTTATCCTCTTCATCCATTTCTTTGGTTTCTTCATCGTTGCTGGTTTTAATTTGCCTCTTAGCAAACAAGCATAGATTGTTTGCTATAAAAGGGATGTTGAGGATGACTCTTCCTTCATTACAGAAATCAAAGTATTCAAATCCTCTGGTAATATTTATTGACGATGAATAGACCATAGAAAATGAGAGAGTTGTGCAGCCATTGTGTTGAGCAATGCCTGCGGAGATTGTTTGCTAAACAATCAGCATTGGTTTACTTAACGGTCACAACATTTTTACACCATTTTCCTGACTAATCGGTTTCCTAAACAGTTAACATTGGTTGGCTTAATGGTCACGATATTTTTGCGCCATTTTGAAAACTACCATGTACTTCTACATTCAAACTAGGAAGAAATATTTCGTCGGTAGCATTGCATCTCAACCCATCAAATTTAGCATCTTAATTTTCTCGCCAATTTATAGATGGAATTGAATCACAGATATTATAACAGTGATATTATCATTATCATCAATATATCCTTAAAAAGTCTTCCACCAATTTACTATTCATAAGAAAAATTTCAAATCTCCCGCCTTAAATTTTGAAATTGTTTACTCTGCCCAAGACTCAAGCCTTTCTTTCAAGGCACGTTCCTTTCAGATGCTCCCTCTCTCTCACAATTACAAACCAATTTCGTCCCCTCTGCAAGAGACCCAATCCTTTCTTCGGAAGCTGGAGGAAGATTTTGAAAACGAGTCAGAGATCTCAGCACCTCCAATCGACGAAGCCCAAGGCCCCCTTCTAGCTAAGGTCATGGCCCAGGTTGAGCATCTGGGAGGTTGAGGTAACGCCCTTCTCTCTCTCCCCCTTGCTATTTATTCTTTTCATGAGCTCTGTAATTCAAAGAATCGACGCTAGAGTTTCCCCTTGGGGGAAAGGCCAGAATCGGAAGCTGGACGAAGATTTTGAAGAGATAATAGAGATCTTGGTCCTTCCAACAGATTGAGCCTGTGCTAAGCGCCCACTGATGTTCTCATCGAGCTTGCTAAGAATGGTAAGTTCCCCTTTGAGTTTCTCGCCAAACTTTTTGGAACACCAAGTTTGTTGAAGGCCTTGAATCATTTAGTCGCTTAACATTTATGCAGAAAATTAGGTTGGGATTCTGAGGAAGCAGAATACCACTTAAGTTCACTGTTGAAAGTAGAAGGTTTTCAGGCTTTGTCTACACTTAATCATGGTGAAGCTCAGCAAAAAGCACTAACACTCTTTCTGATACGGTAAGAATAAGGGTTAACCCTCTTTCTATTCCAACGTGTAGCATATGAAATCTGATATAGTGATTTCAGCCACGAGAAGAATTAGAGGAATATGAGGTGAAACATCATCGTGGGAACTTTGTCATGTTATTTGCTGCTGCTGGTACCAGATTTCTGTTGTACGATGATGGCATTTTATACTTAGTTTTGTCTGTTTAGTGATAATTTTGTTTTCAAATTTAGTGATTTTCATAGTTTATTTTAATGTGTAATTTTTAATTGTGATAATTTTTTGCTTGATTTTGAATAACATCTTCTAGGGTTTATGGGTTTTGAATTGTTTCTCTTTCTTATTTTCAACTTACTCTGATACATAGGAGAGGCATCGGGTGGTGTCATGATGTATTAATTTTATCTGCAATTCATTTACTGTAAGATCATTCCTTGAGGGTACTTAGTAAAATTAGAAGTTGGTGGCTCAGAACGAACATAACTTGCTATGATACTACTGTCTTCTTCGGTGATTAACATATGTTTTTACTTTTCAATCTAATCAATCTTATTTCATCCATTCTGACTTCTTTTGAACTCTTCAATTGCAGCTTTGAGCAGTATGGTGATTATGCTTTAGATGTTCCTATGTAATTTGTCTATCAAAAAGGAAATTATCTTATATTGGGAAAATTAAAGTTCCAAATATATTCCACGGTAACACTGTTAAAGATTTCACTTTAGATTTAATTAACGATAATTGTTTATTTCATCTGAACCAAATAAAACTCATTTCGCTCCATATTCCTTATTCCATTTGGCTTTCCATCTCAAAAGCTTTCTTTGTTAGAAAACATGACCATACTTTTTTTTTTTTTTTGATACAAGAAAACATAACCACACTCATGTTACGTTGTTACAACTATACAATGGCAAGTAATAAGCAATTATTCCTATAAAGCATTCAAACATTCCATAATTCTAATAATAATAATAAGGTTGTGTTGATAATGAACCATATATCCAACAGTTTTAAATATACCCAACTAATTAATATATATTCAAGCAAACCAATTGGAATTAAATCTAGCGAAAGGAACTAATCATTTATAATATAACAAATCAAAGTTTAAATTTTTACTAGAAAAAAAGTTTTTTTAATGCACAATTTTGTTTTAAATAAAATCGTTTTCAATAGAAAGATATATGCACTTAAAAAAAAATACATATAAAACAAGATCAGCCCCCATATGATATATAAAGCTAATACTAACTACATACACATTCAGCTGGCTTTTCTTTTCATATCGTGTTAAAGTCCGATACTATAAAACCGAATCGTCATTATTGATAAAATATCATTATTATAATATCAACAAAAAACTGCAACTGTTATTGCATTAAAAATATAAATACACATGAAAGTAAAAACGAAATGCACTTACCACCCACCCGTCCCTTGCTTCTTGGAACTCCACAAAAGCTATGCCTAGAACTGATCCCATCAATATAATATGTTCCGTGATGGAATGGAACATATAAGCTTGCTTGTGTTAGCTAGTCTCCTACGAATCATCTATCACTTTATTTGTTAAATATATATTGCTTTTCAATTATATGTTGCTTGACTTGTGGGCACATAGGATAACAATAGAGGAAGGAGAAGACATAATAAGAGCACTTTATTCATTTTTTTTTTTTGCCTTCCCCTACACCTTTACAATTGATGTAACATCTCGCAAACTAATTTTGGATTTAAGGAAACTTACGAGATTCAATAATTATCGTCATGCTTTAACATGTAAATTTGATGAGTACATGTGAAAACACAACCATTATACCCAAAAAAAAAAAAAACCACAACCCAGTGCATTCACATTACCTATTGATACATCAACTAAACAGGGCATTTAGTTTTAAAATATTGTATAGGAATATCATTGTATATATGAATATTAATATCGCTCATTTGATAGAAGACTAGTTATCAAAATTTTCTTACAAAAATAAAGACAAAGAAGAAAAGACAGAAAGAAAGAGAAAAAAAGTTCCAAATATATTCCGCAGTAACGTTGTTAAAGATCTCAATTGAGATTTTGTAGTAGTCTTTGAAGCAAGCTGTCTCATTTTAATTTGTTATTATCAACCCCTTAGGCATATAAGATAAAATGAATTGTTTGGTAATTATGCAGGGTGTACTAGTGTAAAGTAGACACATATAGAGGCATATATAACTTTCCTAACAACCCTAAATCAAATCAATTAGAGATCTATAACATGAGTTTTGAATAAACTATATCAATATAATTAAGTATGGTCATGTCAAAATGATATATATTTTTCTCATGTAAAGGATTCAAAAGCTTTCAAAATAATTTTTGATCATCCTCAACGAGTTTTCTATAATTAGTTATGATTTTTTAAAGTTGAAATATATAATTAAAAATACCAAATGAACAGTAACTTCATGATAGAAATGTAAATTTTAGTTTATAGGCTTCAATTAAAGATTGGAAAAATTAATGAATGAATCCTTCTAGTTTCACTTGATTTTTATTCAGGTACTTGTAGTATTTTTTTAATGGGGTCTTTTACATTCACATGTTTTCAATTAGGACCCTCTATTTATTTCTTTTTATCATATCCTTATAATTTCATCTAATTTTTAATTAGGTTCTCTGTAAGTTTTTCAATTTCCTTTATTAATTTTATTCTTTAAAATTAATTTCAATTTTAAATTAATAGTTATATAATTTGGCAAAATCATTAATATAATCATTTTGTAATTAATAATTAATTATTATTAAATATAAAGTCGGTATAATTATATTCCACTTTTGGAAAATTTTATTATCATTATCAAATTTTATAATTATAAAAATTAGAATTTGAAAATAAATAATATATGTTTAAATGAAAATTGTAAAATAATATTAGCACAAGATTATTAAAATAATTTATTTATTTTTTTTGGAATGAAGATTATTAAAATAATTTATTATTTTAAGTGTATTAATACTCATAGAATAAAGGAAAATCTAAGGCTAATTAAAAATTATATAAAATTAAAAAGACCTCATATTAAGGAAAAATACTACAGGGAGCTAATTAAAAATCATTTGAAACCCGCAGATCAATTAATCATTTGAACCATAGCGGTTTCTGAATGTCACCAATTTTCCCAGTTGTGAAAATTCATCTGAATTTTTCAAAAGGTTGCAAAAATGCCACGGCTATTAATTATTGCAATGTTGACCAATTATCTGACTAAGATGATGGCATAGACGCTAATGTAGCTTACTTGGAGGATATGGTAAAGAGGGTAATGGTATAAATATATCAATAACATATCCCATAAAGTTTTTAAAATGATGTAAAAATATAGATAAAGTGTTCAAAATGGTTCAAGAATATCACGACTCTTACATCAGCCAATCTCTACCACTACACAATGGCTATATATACCTCCTCAGTGCTGGTGTATTCCCTGCCCTATCCGTCTTATCCATTTCTTTGGTTTCTTCATCGTTGGTGTTGTTGTTACAAATTAGTCATGTACAGAAAGGAGGGGGGGTATTGAGGATGACTCGCCCTTCGTAACGAAAACCAATGCATTCAAATCCTCTGATAATATTTATTGACGATGAAGAAACCAAAGAGAATGAGAGTTATGCAGCCATTGTGTCGGTTAATGCCTCGGAGATTGTTTGCTAATTAAACAATCAACATTAGTTTACTTAACACTCTTAACATTTTTGCGCCATTTTCTTGAAAACTTCTCATGTGCTTTTTCATTCAAGCTAGGATGAAATATTTCATGCGTAGCATTGCATCTCAACCCATCAAATTTAGCATCTTAATTTTTTTGGGGTGCTAATTTAGCATCTCAGTTTTCTCGCCAATATATAGATGGAATCGATTCACAGATATTACAACAGTGATAATTTTTTCCCCCTAAAAACGTTGATTTAAATGAGTTTTCCACATTCAGCGATAAAAATTTTCTCCATAAAAGCAACAATCGGATTTGATTGAATATTTTTTTCCCGATTAGGAATAAAATCAAAACATGATCCCAGCACTGCTACGTACAGTGCAAAGAATACAGAAGCAAACAAATGAATTTTGCAAACGATGCAAACGGAAACGGAAACACCGACAGTTGAATTTCAGAACATTACTATAATCAATCAGATTTTCTAATTTTATTTCACAGTGAAACATGCAATCAACGCATTAATTAAAGGGCCAAAATGCACTTTTTTATTCTTTAATTTCATGTAAGATTTCATTTTGGTTCTTTAGTCTTACAAAATGTTTTTCTAATCCTCTGACTCTAACATCCTTAGTTTCATTAATTAAAATGCTTATATCAAAATTTCAAATGTTGAGAAAACATTTAAAAATGATAACATCAATTTTAATTTCTTAAAGTAACAAAGATTGGCACAAAACAAGTATCATTTAAATATTTAATACCAACGACACTATGGTTAGAGAACTGAAAATATATTTTATAAAATTAAGCTAAGGATAAAACCAAAAACTCGTATAAAGTTAGAAAGTCAAAAGTGCACGTTTGAACCGTACTTTTTAACATTCATTTCATATACAAGTAGGGCAGCTTGGTGAATAAAATTTCATTCATCATAGGTTTGTGCTGTTTATTTTCCAGAGAAGTCATTCCAATGACAACGATGGAAATGCTTCATGGTGAAATAGTCCCTCCTTTTATGTTCATGCTATTAATAATCTTCGGCCAATGTTTGTTCTGGCATGGCATCATCGCAGAAGATTGTGGAGGAAAGGCAATTGCATATACAATCACTGTTAGTCAATCAGGTCAGTTCAAAAGAGTTCAAGAAGCAATAGATTCAGTAAAAAGCAACAATGCTCAGTGGGTGAAAATACAAATATCTGCAGGCAAATACAAGTACGTTAAAATATGCTTAAACATATATATATATATATATATAATTATATTATATTGCTTGTCCCTTTTAAGTTTGGTTTTTTACATAAATTCTTTTCATACAACCAAAATGATGGAGCGAGGACTGGTGGCATGAGTCATAACTCCTCCAAAATTTTCAATTTATTCTTAGTATTATACATGTTATGTACATTTCAGGGATTTGAATCCTCACAGAATCATTTTTCTCCTTTTCGTTATCGGCCGGAGAAAGGATTCTCAAAGGAAAAGGAGAAAGAGGATTCTAATTTCTAAGAGGATCCAGATCCTTCTAACACCCAAATAGGTATATTCAAATTCTCATTATAGACAGAAACAAAGGTGAATTTTTTTGTTGGACAGAGAGAAGGTGGAGATTCCAAGAGACAAACCATGTATCATTTTGGAAGGTGAAGGCAGAGGGGTCACTACAATTATGTACAGTGATCATCAACATACAGATATTAGCGCCACCTTCTCTTCCTTTCCAAACAATATTGTTGTTTCAGCAATCAGCTTCAAGGTAAGTACAAGAAACAATATGTATTGTGTGTGTGTGTGTATATATTAACTAGGAATAAAATTAAAAAACTGTTAAATTTTAAAACAGAGTTAATGAGTTTTTTAAAAAATTTTCGTTTATGGTGAAATGTGTTAGAACTAACTTATTAACAAGACAATGGTATTTTAACAATCTTTTTGGGATGTTTGATCTTGCTTATTCTTTTTAAGTTTTCTCTCCTTTGTTTATTGAAAATGAATTTCATTAAAAAGACCCTAATTAGCAGTATGATTATCAAGATATTTCTTGCCCTGTTTTTTTCTTGGTAATCTTTATTGACGATGACATGATATATATATATATATATCTCACAGTAAGAGCAAACTATTCAATGTATAGTTTCAAATTCAAAAACCTTCAGAATTTGGATGCCATCCTATTTTTTGTTATAAATAAATATATATCATGGACAGAACTCCATCTACATATATAGGAGGAAGGAATACAATCAAACTTGATTGCAAAAAATCATGACATAAATAGAAATATTAAGTTTTTTCCCAAAAAAATAGAAATACTAAGATTCGTCTAAAATAATTATTGTGGGTGTGTAGAACTCGTACGATATCGCAAATGAATCAGAATTGGAACAAAATCAAATGATAAGTGGAAAAGTAGGGATAGCGCCAGCAGTGGCAGCGAGAATATATGGCGACAAATCTGCTTTTTTGGATTGTGGCTTCTTAGGTTTTCAAGATACACTTTGGGATGTTCAAGGTCGTCATTACTATAAAAATTGCTATATTCAAGGTGCTGTTGACTTCATCTTTGGTAACGGTCAATCCTATTTCGAGGTATTTGTGCTCTCCTCTAAATTAAACAAACTTTTTTAGACCAAAATAAAGCTACCGGTTGATATGATAAGCAGCATCATTCCCCTAGGTTGAAGAACACGAGTAGGATTATGTTATAATTCACTGTATTTAATTAACTACATTTGTAAGAATATATAAACTAAATAACTTTATATTGCATCTAAAATTTCTCATGCGGTTCTTAATATAATATCCATTTAACAAATTAATTTGGGTAGATTTGAGAAGTTAGTTAAATTACTTATTTGTTAAAAATGTGTTTCAGTTTTCCTAAAATACCCTCTTAAATCATTTGTTTTGAGACCAATCCTCAATGAAAATTCCTTTGACATATACAATTAATAAGGATAGTTTAGAAAAAAGAGATGATAAATATGGGACGGGCAAAATGGATTGAAATATTATATTTAGGAATAAATTCAACCTCTAACTAACTCTTATATTAAGGACATGAGAAATTATACATATGTGTGTAGTAGATACATACAATGCTTAATTAGTGACACACACAGCATTGAGTGATACGACTGTCTTTTGGGATTGTTACAGGAAGTAAATATGCATATGTTAATAAAAATATATGATATTTTGCCTTTTTAGAAATCAAAACCTATAGTTTAAGAACGGACCAAAATTAAAATGAGAACAAACTATAAAATACCAGACATTGCATAAACCCTTTAATTAATGGTTTATATAAGTATGAAATTGAGTGATACGACTGTCTTTTGGCAGACCTAGAATTGCTACATGAAGTAAATTTGCATATTTTAATAAAAACCTACGTTATTTTTCCTCTGAAGGACCAATAACTGTAGTTTAAAACTATACGAACTAAAATTAAAATGAAAATAAAGTATTAACTGATTGATGATATATATATAGCATTATTGTGTGATACTATTGTGTTTTTGCACATATAGAATTGTTATATGAACGTGACGTTGAGTACATCGAAGGCTAAAGTTGCTTATGGTTATGTAACGGCACAAGGGAGAAGCTCAAAGGATGAAGCAAGTGGTTTTGTGTTTAAAGGAGGCAAAGTTGTGGGAAGTGGACCAGTTTTTCTGGGTAGAGCTTATGGCCCTTTTTCCAGAGTTCTCTTTCATCAAACTTTTCTTGATTCTGTGGTCTCTCCTCAAGGATGGGATGCATGGCATTGCACAAAAAATCTGTGAGTATATACCTTTTTTGCCCCCACATTTTTTAATTTTAATTTTAAAACTTACACTAATACTAAGAACCACACTAGCTTTTTTGTTTTAGCCTTACGATGTCCCATTTGTATGATTTTCTTATTTTATTTTTTCTTTTGGTCAATAGTCTCTAAATTAATAAAATAAGAAGCACTTTGGCAAGCATCTTTGTAATCCTGAAACATTCCCTCTTATTTTAAATACAGGAGTTCGATAATTTATTTACCCATATTAAAATAAATTTTCTAATTTTCTAACCATTTTTTTATATTTAGAATTAAAATAAATAGTGTTGTTTTGTGGTTTTATCATTTTATTT
>QFDD01001197.1:0-34469 GCA_006871305.1 Vachellia collinsii
CTAATTATAAACTTAGTATTAACTATAAATAATTCAAATTTTTCTACTGCTTTTACTATGGCTAAAAATTCTTTCCAATTTGAATGATAATTACTTTGACTATCATTAAATTTTCCACTTGCATATCTTGTTATTAATTCTTCCTTATTTATATTTTCATGATATAATGCTGCTCCCCAATAATTTTCTGAAGCATCAGTATAAATTATCCATTTTATATTATCATTAGTTGGAATTGTTAATTTAGGTAATTTTTGACATATTTGTTTTATTTGATCTATTACTTTTTCAGTTTCTTTATTCCAAATCCATTTACTTTTTTCTCTTGCTAACTTAGATATTTTTGCAGTTAATTTTGATAAGCTTGGAATATAATTTCTAGCTTGATTTACTAATCCTACAAAATGATTGTAATTCTTTTTTTGTTATTTATTTTTGGAAATTCCAATACTTTTTTACTTATATGTTCCTGCAATTCTATCCCATTTTCTGATGGCCTAAAAATCCTATTCTACTTTTCCTTAATTCTGCTTTTCTTGGTGAAATATTTAATCATTTTTCTTCTATCAAACTTATAAATTTTTCTAAATGATATTCATGTTCTTTTTCATTATTAGAAAATATTAATATATCGTCTATATAAATTACTGCAAAATCCTTTATAGGTAATAATAATTTTGTTACATATTCTTGAAATATACTAGGACTATTATGAAATCCCATGGGTAATACATTCCACTCATATAATCCTTCAGAAGTACTAAAAGTTGTATATTTTTTACTTTCTTCTTCTAATTTTATTTGAAAAAAACCTTATTTACAATCAAATTTACTAAATATTGTTTTTCCTCTTATTAAATTAAACAAAAGGTCCATTTTTGGTATAGGATATATGTTTCTTATTCCGAAAATTGTTTAATTTTTTATAATTTATTACCATTCTTGATTTTCCTCTTTTTTCTTCACTATGTTTTATTACAATCATTGCAAGTGAAAAATATTCTGATCTACTTTCTCTTATTAAATTATATAACTTCATTTCATTTATATGCATTATAAATTCTTTTTTGTCTTGTTCGGTCCATGGATAGGGTTTACAATTTATTTCCTTACTATAATCTTTTAACTCTATTTTTGCTAATGGTTTTGATTTTTCCCAATGAATTAAAGGGTTATCACTATAATTTTCTTCTAGTCTTTGCTCTATTGTTTTAGCATTATTTTTCTTTTCTACTTTTTCTAGAATGGCTAAAGTGACTAATACTTATTCTACTTCTACTGGTTTTTTATTTGGTAAGAACTGTACTTCAGTTTCATTTGTCTTTTTCTAAAATTTTTCGTCTCTTCTTCTATAAGGTTTACTTATTCTTATTCCCCATGCTTCATGTTTACAAGGAGTAGTTAATATCCAAACATCTTTAAGAGTATGACAGGGATAATATGGTTCAAGAAAATCTAATCCTAATATTATATCACATGATGATTCATTATATTGACTTAGTTCTACTATCTGTAATTCATATTTTCCTATTTGTATTGGAACATTTTTTGCTTCTAATTCTATTATTTGTATTTCTTTCCCTATTCCTTCTATCCTTGTTATATTATGTTTCTTTTTCCATAATTCTTATGGTAGCACGTTATATTTTGCTATTGTTATATTTGCTCCAGTATCTACTAAAGCATGATATTTTCGAGATCTATATTTTTTATAATTAAATTTTACCAGTATATAATATAATTGTCTTGTCATTCCAGATTTAATTTAGGTAATATTATAGTTTGATGATCTATATTAATTATTATTCTATTTTTTTTTGTATTTTATAAGGTTTTACTAAATTAAGAAAATCTTTTCCCATTATTATTTTGTAAATATTATCGTTATCCTCTTCTACCCATGCTTTTATATTTATTACATCTCTCTTATTAAATCTTATTATTGAATTAGCTTTAGTTCCTTCTTCAGTTATTTCCATATTATTTTCTGTATATTTCATTTGTATACTAGTTTTATTTCTATTAGGGTCTATTTTAGCTACTATTTCTTCCCATATTGCTTCTTTCTTTATTTCTAATAATATAAAATTATTATCATTTCTTGTTACATCTAATTGGTTTGTTCTTGGCCTTAGTTGTACTAAGTTTGAACTTATAGGTATTTCTGCTAACCTATCTCTTTCATAATTTTCTTCTCTTATACTATGTGTTCTAATAAATCCTCTTCTTGATAAAGGTCTATAATCTATACTATTTTTAAGAAAAAGAGAATTCTATGTTATTTTATCAAAGTTAAATTGAGTCTGTGCAAATTACTAATGTCCGTTTCCAGAAAAGTTTATATAAAGTTTGAAAAGAGAAAAGAGGTTGCATAATTCTAAGAAAATTCAAGTGGGTTTAATTCCCTTTCTTTGTATACAGAGAAAATTTATTTGTTCCCTCACATAAAATATGAAGAATAATTCATAAGTTATACTATTAATAATTTATAAATGATACAATTTTGCTCTAATTTTATATCCATATTTGTATTGATATGAGTTTAAGCATAGCTTAACTTCTATGGTCGATTCCAAATTTGGATAAAGTAAAGGAAGATGATCATGTTAGCTAGGTTCGAGATAGTTTTATTAACAATTTATTTAAAAATTGTTGGCAAAAAATTGTAGTGTGTTAAATAAAGGAAGTCCCACATTGCTTTGGTGAGAGGAAGACCAAGGGTATATAAGTTATCCTTTGGTTATGGTGAGTTAAAAGTGCTAAGAGGAAGGTGGGCCTCGCGCACACAATAACAGGCCATCAGGAGGCAAACGCAGTTGAAAACTGACGATTTGGCCCCCCCGCGCTTGCGATAAAATGCGGTGACGGGCTTTTTACAATCTTGAATAATTTTTCCTTATTATGAAAATTATTGAAACACTCCATGCCTTCTCGCTTCGTGACCGGTGGCCTCTCTGGACATGTCCGTGCCTTCGGTGTCAGGTCAGTGTCTATCTATATGAGGGGTCCTGGTCGAATGGAGAGCATGTGAAATCCCTTCTGACAGTCTCTCCCTCTCTCGTCTTCTCTTGAGTTAATTGTTTCCACCTATTCTTGCTTCCCTGTTGTCCCGCAGGAAGGATTTGTTTTATCCTGGGGAGTGCCGCTTCCTGAGACCAAAGGGGTTACGGAATATCTCTCAAGGACAGTGTCCTTGGACGTGACTCAAATTAGTCTCTAGTGCCGCTTCTGTATTTCCAGTTCGTGATTGTTTTCATCCAACAATCTTGAGAGATAGTATCTACTATGGAGTCTCACAGTGCTGATGCAAACGAGTCCAACGTGTTGTCTGTGCATGCTATACCGATGGCCATGCCACTTCCCAAGCCGTTCCCTGATATGTCCAAGATCGACGTGTTTGATGCCAAGAACTTTAGACATTGGCAGGAGTGAGTTTATGCCACCCTCGACATGTATGGAGTGGCTACTGCCTTGGAACAATTTGAACCTGCAGCAGATGCAGAGCAGACACAAAAGGATGAATAGGGATATGCCAATAAGGTTTGCAGGAACACTCTTCTCACTACTTTGTCTAACGATCTGTTTGATGTGTACTGCATATATAAGGAAGCAAATAAGATATGGCAATCTCTGATCTTGAAATACACCACCGAGGATGAAAGCAAACAAAAATTTGTAGTCGGAAATTTTTACAAGTGGGAAATGGAAAATGATAAAGATATCAAACTGCAAATCAATGAATACAACAAACTGTTGGAGGAACTTCGGGCTGAAATGATCAACTTACCAGATGAGTTCGTGGCTGGGGTCCTGATTGAGAAACTTCCTGAATCATGAAATGACTATAAGCAGCAGTTGAAACACAAACAGAAGCAATTATCACTATCAGATCTTATCATGCACATTATCATAGAAGACACCAACAGAAAGGCAATTCAGGCAGCAAAGGGAAAACAGATGGCTGTCAAAGCAAATTTGGTGGAGCAAAGAAGCATAATAAAAGGTACGATTCTCAGAGCAAAAATAGAAAGTCTGATTACAAACCCAAAGAGACTAACCCTAAGTTCAAGAAAAAGGGTTGTTGCTATGTTTGTGGAAAGCCAGGTCACTATGCTGCTAGATGCAGGAAAAAGGCAAAGGCAAAAAGTGATATTCCTCCGAAACCAAAGGTAAATTTGGTTGAAAGAGATGAAAGCAGTGATGATGTTGTTGCTGCAGTAGTTTCTCAGGCCCTTATTATCTCTGATGTGAAGAAATGGGTGATAGACTCTGGGGCTACCAAGCACATATGTGCAGACAAAGGAATGTTTACCTCCTTTGAAGAAGGAGAAGATCACATTTATCTTGCTGACTCTCGAACTACAAAAGTTCAAGGGAAAGGAAAAGTTGAACTAAAGCTCACATCTGGAAAGACCTTGGTACTTAATGACGTTCTATACGCCCCTGAAGTCAGAGCAAATTTGGTCTCTGTGGCACTACTTGGAAACGCTGGGGTTAGGGTATCTTTTGAGTCTGACAAAATTGTCATGACTAGGAATAATGTTCTTATTGGGAAGGGTTATTGTAATTAAGGACTGTTTGTATTAAGTGTTGTGACAATAATAATAATGCATCTTCTTCTGCGTTGATTATTGACTCTTTTGATATATGGCATGCTAGATTAGGACATATTAAATCGTACATAAAGAAAATGCAAGATCTACGTTTTATTTATGGAATTAAGTATGACATGCATAATAAATGTGAAGTATGTGCAGAAACTAAACAAATAAAGAAACCTCATCATTCTGTGCAAAGACAAACAGAGCTATTAAATTTAATACATACTGATAAAGGAGATTTAAAACAAACTGAAACTAGAGGTGGTAAGAGATATTATATTACTTTCATTGATGATTTTTCTGGATATACTAAGGTTTATTTGTTAAGAAATAAAGATGAAGCTTTTGATAAATTTAGAGTGTATAAGGCAGAAGTAGAGAACCAATTAGATAGGAAAATTAAGTGAGTTAGATCTGATAGAGGAGGAGAATATCTACTGTTAGATGATTATTGTGAAAAAGAAGGAATAATACACGAAGTAACTCCTCCTTATTCACCTGAATCTAATGGTCTTGCTGAAAGAAAAAATAGAACATTAAAAGAAATGATGAATGCATTACTAGTTAGTTCTGGGGCATTTGATAACCTATGGGGTGAAGCCTTACTATCTGCATGTTTTTTTATTAAATAGGATACCTCATAAGAAAACGAATAAGACACCATATGAACTTTGGAAAGGATTTATACCAAACTTTAAATATTTGAAAGTGTGGGGGTGTTTTGCCAAAGTCTTATTACCTGACCTAAAAAGGAGGAAAATAGGTTCCAAAACTACAGATTGTATGTTTATTGGATATGCTCAACAAAGTGCTGCTTATCGATTTTTAGTTTTGAAAAGTGAAGTTTTGAATCCAAATACAATCATTGAAACAAAAGATGCAGAATTTTTTGAAAACGTTTTTCCTTTAAAGGTTGAGCATACTCCTAAAATTATTGAAAATTCTTTTTCTTCTCCTCAACAAAATTCTGATGAGTATTCAATGGAATATTTACGGAGAAGTAAAAGGCAAAGGAAAGAAACAAATTTTGGAAATGATTTCTATGCTTACTTAGTTGAGAATGAACCTAAGAATTTTTATGAAGCTATTTCTTCTCCGGATGCAGAATCTTGGAAAGAAGCAATTAAATCTAAAATAGATTCTCTGAATCAGAATAAAACATGGGTGTTGGTAGATTTACCTCTAGAAGCAAAACCTATTGGTTGTAAAAGGGTATTTAGGAAAAAAATTTTCCTGATGGATTTTTTGATAAGTATAAGGCTAGATTAGTAGCTAAAGGTTTTACACAAAAGGAGAATGTTGATTACTTTGGTACCTTTTCCCCTGTGACTAGAATCTCTTCTGTAAGAATCCTTATTGCATTAGCATCCATTTATAAACTCCACATTCACCAAATGGATGTTAAAATAGCCTTCTTAAATGGTGATCTTGAAGAGGAAATATATATGTCACAACCCAAAGGGTGCGTTATTCCTGGACAAGAAAATAAAGTTTGCAAATTAGTAAAATCTCTATATGGCTTAAAACAGGCACCTAAGCAATGGCATAAAAAATTAGATCAAGTATGACTAAGTGGTGGATTTTCTACTGTAGAAGTAGAGAGATGTGTTTATACCAAGACTGTTGACAATGATAGTGTAATTATTTGTCTATATGTGGATGATATGTTTATATTTGGTACTTGCATAAATATTATACTTGACACAAAGAGTTTTCTTGCTGCAAACTTCGATATGAAGGATCTGGGTGAAGCAAAAGTGATCCTAGGGATCAAAATCATAAGGAATGAGTGTAATATCTTACTTTCTCAAGAACATTATGTTGAGAAAATACTGAGAAAGTTTGAATACTTTGATGAATCTCCAGTAAGTACTCCTTATGATGCCAGCGTACATTTAAAGAAACATGAAGGAGATCCAGTTGCTCAATCTAAATATGCATAGATTATCGGAAGTCTGTTGCATTTAATGAACTATACAAGGCCAGATATTGCATATGCAGTATGCAGATTGAGTAGATATACACACTATCTAAACAGTGATCATTGGGAAGCCTTAGCAAGATTACTAAAATATCTGAGAGGTACCATTAACTATGGTATACTATATAGTGGATTTCCCGCTGTACTAGAGGGGTATAGTGATGCTAATTGGGTCTCAAACTCAGAAGAGACAAAATCCACTTGTGGTTATGTCTTTACTCTTGGTGGTGGTGCAGTCACATGGAAGTCAGCCAAGAAAACTATTATCTCAAAATCCTCAAGGGATTCTGAGTTCATTACTATGGAACTGGCAGGATCTGAAGCTGATTGGTTGAAAAACTTCTTAGCAAACATTCTGTTGGGTGACAAGCCAACACCATCAGTATCTTTACATTGTGATAATCAGTCTGCAATAGCCACGGCCAAGAATAAAACCTTTAACGGTAAAAGCAGACATATTCGATTGAGACACAATATTATAAGGCAGCTGTTAAAAGACAGGGTGATCTCAATCGATTTTGTGAGGTCAGAAATGAACCTAGCGGATCCGTTTACAAAACCCTTAGGGAGAAAACAAATATTAGAAACATCGAGGGGAATGGGACTAAAGCCAATCGAAAAACAACAATGATGGTAACCCAACCTTTGTGATCGGTGATCCCGTGAAGAAGGTTCAATGGATAAAAACAAGTTGTTTGTTAGTTCTACTAGCATTGAAGGAAATTATCGGTCCCTTCCTGTGAAGCGAGAAAGTGCTAGAATGCACGTTTGGAGGGATGAGCCAAAGCTCTTAATGATTTCATAATCCTATGGGATGGTGTACTCAATGCAGGTACACTTAATGAAATCACCTCTACGAATGTGGAGTGAGGCCGCTCCCATGAGATCATGGCAAAATCTCTAGAGCATTCATTATGCACTAGGACACGTGCACAGCCAATTTAATGTGTAAAACCGTCGTTTAACAGCGAAAATGTGGGGGATAATCTAACTCTTGATACCTCTAGCATGCAACAAAGAGATCATCGGTTCAATGTCTGTAGGACAACCGTTATCTCTGTGGGCTAAGTATTATTGGTGTAGGTTTAGTTCAAAGTAAAAAATAACACTAAACACAATGGTTATATCCTAGTGAAACTTAGCTAAGTGGTACTTTATTTGACACATGTGGGGGATTGTTGGAAAAAAATTGTAGTGTGTCAAATAAAGGAAGTCCCACATTGCTTTGGTGAGAGGAAGACCAAGGGTATATAAGTTATCCTTTGTTTATGGTGAGTTAAAAGGGCTAAGAGGAAGGTGGGCCTCGTGCACACAACAACAGGCCATCAGGAGGCAAACGTAGTTGAAAACTGACGATTTACTCCCCCCGCGCGTGTGATAAAATGCGGTGACAGGCTTTTTACAAAAAAATATTTTACAATATTGAATAATTTTTCCTTATTATGAAAATTATTTTTTGCTTACATGGAAAAGCTTACTTTTAACAACTGAAGACTTTGAACCCTACGTGCTCGGATTACCGTTGCCAACAGTAAAACGCGCAGGATGAAACGCTCCATGCCTTCTCGCTTCGTGACTGGCGGCCTCTCCGGACATGTTTGTGGCTTCGGTGTCCGGTCAGTGTCTATATGTAAGAGGGGTCCTGGTCGAACAGAGAGCATGTGAAATCCCTTCTGACAGTCTCTCCCTCTCTCGTCTTCTCCTGAGTTTATTGTTTCTGCCAGTTCTTGCTTCCCTATCGTCCCGCAGGAAGGATTCGTTTTATCCTGGGGAGTGCCGCTTCTTGAGACCAGAGGGGTTGCGGAATATCTCTCAAGGACAGTGTCATTGGATGTGACTCGAATCAGTCTCCAGTGCCGCTTCTGTATTTCCAGTTCGTGATTGTTTTCATCCAACAAAAATTTGGTTATTGGTATATTACAATAATAATGTGTGTCCCATATAGCTGACCTTTCTCAATAAAATAAAAATTATTGTTGTAGTATACTGATATGTAATGATTGTTTATTTTTATTCTCTTTCTCTGTTTTTTTTTTCGGTTGAAATTTAACAGCAAAAGTAGACGAAGGGGATGACATGAATCCAACATCGGTTTGCTACATTTTTCACGTGGTTGCCGCAATTGGGTTTGCAATGGCAACAATATGGTTCTCACTATTGGCCTAAGGTCTTGTTGCTGAGATGAACAATGGCCAACAACACCACACTTCAAAAGTCAAAACCATTTACATTGGCATACTTGTCTTGTTGATCATTATTGCTGCTCTTTGCGGCATCGCTGTTATTGGTTTGTGCGTTAGTTTTATCTTTGTTCTCACCATCTCCCTCAGGAGCAGCGAGTGACCAATTAATACTGGTTATAATTTTTAATATAAGAATTAGTTGATGTTTTTGGGATTGTGGAAGCTAAATAAGTTGTTTTAAAATATTTGTGCTTGTTATTTTATTCAAATTAATTTTTATGACTTATAAATTATATATAAGGAAAAACTAATTTTTTGGTCCTTCAACTTTTGACTCAGTCATAATTTAGTCTTTGCACTTCGACTCTGTGCAACTCATAGATGAATATTTTTAAATAAGTTATTTACTTTTCTTTATCTTCATAAAAAAATTAATTGATTCTTATATTACTAATAGAAAACAATAAGTTAGGACAAGGGGACAAGTTTAGTATGGTCTGAATGTTAAACTTTTGTGAGAATGACTCCCGTTTGGCTGGGCCCCACACTCTCATCAAGTGTGAGATATCCCACAAACAATTTTTTCATCAAAACTATATTTCCCAATATATTTTTTTTTACAAGAAAACTATGGTTTGGAAGTGCAAAATCATGATTTTCCTCTATTTTTGAGTTTTAAAAAACTATTTTCTAAAATCATATTTATTTTTTAAAATCATTTTTATCACTATTTTTTACTGGTTATTCTATGACCTAATCCAAACACACTCAAAGAGATGGTTTTAATTGAGTGGATTATTTTGATTCTCTAATGATTTGTTGGTGAATTTAATACCTTTCGATCGTGAATATAAATATATTAAATATCATCCATCTCAATGAATTAATATTTTTGTTGGCCTTTTAATTGCCTATCTAAATAACCCCACCTGATATTCGAGATCATTAGATACACAAAACTAACCCCTAAAATATATAATAATAGTCACAATAAAACAAAAAATAAATTGTTTTCACTCAAAACAAAATAATAACAAGAAATTAATAGTCAACTTTTGCATGAAAAATAAATAAAACCATATCCAATGAAGAGTCATAAACCTAAAAAACTTCAAGGATTCAAAATATTGAGAAATGTTATGTTATAAATATTACGTAGATGTTAATATCTTATATAATCCTCCATTATCTTTTATGTCAATTTATTATCTCTCATTATTGTGAAATTAATTTATTTTGATATTATAAAACTATGTTTATAAATAGAAGGCATCACTTGTGTACTACTCAGTTCATATGGTGAGTAAGAATAATTCCTTCTTGTTCCCTAATTTTCGTTCTTACTCTTTTCTTTAATTTCATAACAAAGAGAAATGAGAACGAAATTAACTAGATCATGAAGTATAAGGTTTTTCATTATGGTAGACCCGTACTGTTACCAACGAGTGGAGTAACGAATTGGCAGTACAAATCAACGCAGGTTAGTGTACTACAATGCCTCCAGGTTCGTTCGTTTTACTAGTACAATTTGACACACACGCGCGCGCGCGCGCGCACATTTATTAATTGGCCAAGCCCCAAGAGAGTGAAAGACATTTGTGTTGAAAAATCAATGGTAGAGTTGCCCGGAATGGAGAAGCATCGTTGAGTGCAGCGTTGATGATGATCATTCACGTCCCAACAATCACATGGTCGGATTTGCCGAGTGATCGCCTTCATTGACGCTGCACTCAATCATGTTTCTTGTCGTTGTGGGATGCTACTGATTCTTGAAAACGCATATGAACGCACGATGATGATGATGATAATTAGATATACCAGGTTATATATGTTTCATTTCTCTGCTCTTATTGTGTGTTTATATTAGCTTTTAGAGAACCTGTTTAGGAAAATTATAAGAATGATTTCAAAAAGATTTTGTGTAGAATAAATTTTGATAAAATGAGAAAGTTTGGATAATTGTTATGTAATTATTAATTATTAAAGAGATGATTACATGAGGTGGAACTTTTAGTTTTAATTTTTATTTTCAAAAGAGAAGGGATTAGGGAAGAAGACGATGGCTTCATGGTTTTTTTCTTCTTTTTTTTATAGAAAGCTTCAAGGTTATTTTTTGTATCATTCAATTTGACAGTGTACTAGTGTCATTCACATTGGTGAGAAGTGTGTAAGCGTTGATAGGGTACTATTGGACTGCGGGCTATATATATATATGTGTGTGTGTGTGTGCCCCCACAAGATATATAGTGTAATTCACTCTTTTTTCTTGTGTCAAAAATGAAACGTGCGGATAAGGAAAAATCTCCTTAAAAATATCATTTGAATTTGTAAATTTTAAAAAGCTACTATCAATATTAAATGCAGTGAAAAACGATGTTATTCAAATGGTAAATACCTTATAATAATTATTAATCATATTATGACTTATATGTGTTTAAACTATTTGTAAAAGCATTTACCACATATTTACTATCAGTTACAAGCGTATTAAAGTTCAAACACTCTCACTCAATTAGTTGAACTTTCTCATCAGGCAACTTGTTTTAAGTAATAGTATTTTTACTATTCATAAAGTATTTACTACTAGTTACATGTGTAGTAAACTTCCAAATCTTCATCTAGTTAGTTAGATTTCTCAAATGTCGAACTTATTAATAGTAGCAATAAACGATATTATCCAAATTGTAAATCTCTTTGCAAATATTGTTATTCACATTACAAATGTAGTAAATGATATAAAATATTACCTTTTTTTTTTATTACTTGCATTTATATATCATTTTGCATTTTATATGTACAAAGACCCACGAACCTGAATGGTAATGCTAAAGAGAGGGAATGTTAGGTTGTGGAAGATGAGATGAGGTGGACAGCAGGTGGGACTCACGAAAGAAAAATGTGAGAGACTTTTGGGACGGGTCAAGAGATGTGTTATTTTTTACCAAAACTTTGTTATAAAATTTACATCTTAACTCTTCAAATGTTGCTTATTCACATAAAATTGTTTGCATGAAGGGGTCATTGAACGCTAAAGAGTTGATTTGCTTTAAGCAAAGAGGCAACATTACCCTGCAACATAATAGGGCAGTTTATTTATTTGGATCATACTTACATTAAGTTCTTTATATAGATTATATCAAGTTCTCCAATTACATATAAACATGTGTCTTATTTTTTTTATGTGGTGTTTTTGGATATAAACTAGAATACATAATCTAAAATAACATTACAACAGAAGACTAGATAAGCTATCCTTCATCAACCACCACCGCTTGAATAAAAGGCATGTGTGTTTATAGTTAAATGATAACATTTAAAAAATATAACATATAGCTACATGTGATTGGAAAACTTGACATAATAAATATAAGGTACTTGACATTGGTATATTCCTATTTATTTTTATCTAAAAAGAGGGAATTTGATATTTAAGAAAAACATTTAAATTGTTGGCAAAAAAAAAAGAAAAACATTTAAATTATATATACTTTCTACTTTATTCTTAAAATCTCTCAATGCAATAACACCAACAAAGCATTTTCTCATTAAACGCAACCCTTAAAATCTCTTAATGCCCATATAAATTAAAAATGGGTCGATTGGATGTAGTAGTCAATAAATACTTTAATGCCACTAATTATATCTTAGTAATGATTATTCTCTTATTTCGTTTATCTATATATCACAATTAGTAATTTCCATTTACTTGCGTTATTAATTAGGATCATCCCACTTTTAATGATAATTAATGGATTGATGAAAATTTTCAAGATAAACGTTTTAGGATATGTTTAATTGTAAGTAATGGATAATAGCTAGATATTCTATTTTTTAAAATACTTCTGACCATGCAACTGCTTAATTAAGCAATCATATTTGGATTCTCCACCCAAAACGATCACATTGATTAGTAATTATATTTAAAGTCAATGCTTTACTTTAATATTGTTTTTTATGCTTGAAGAAAGAATCTTATAAGTATTTAAAGTCAATGCATTATTCTAATAGAAAACGATCACTTTAATTATATTGCAAGTCAATAAATTTTTTAATATTATTCTTTTATACTTAAGAAAAATGTAACGATCGTATATTTTATTTGCATATATAGATTTATGCAAATCGTTTTTTTTTCAAATAGTCATATATATTCGACAATCTTATTTAATCATAGAGATTTTTTTTTTTGGACAATTTCTCGTCTATCTAGACAATAATCCACTCAATATAAAATATCAAGCAACGATAGTTTATTGGGTGATTTCATTATTTCAAAGCTTAATTGATTGCTCTTGGAGGTGATTCTGTTTTTTCCCCATGGGTTATCCTAATGTCTTCGTTTTTTCAATATTCATATTTGACGATTTGTTAATATACATAATATAAATTAGGGAGAATTGGGGATTAATTCCCCATTGATAAATTAATTGAAGAATATGATCTACATAATGAGAATGTTAGTTGAATTTACATAAAGTGGAAAAACCCCAAACTAATACATTTTTTAAAATATAGACACACATTGTTTGATAGAATTGGGCATGTACTTTTTTTTAAGTCTCAGGCCTCAGGTCTACAACGTTCTATTTTATTTTCTGCGTCAGGGCTTGTACTATTTTTTTGGATCTCAAAGGCCTCGAGATTACAAGTCTTCAATTTTTTTTTTTTTCATTTTTTCTCTTGCTATTTTTATATGTCGCAAACCAAATGAATGTAATCCCATATTAGAAATTTTTGAGATGTAGACACATTTTTGAGATATAGACACATGTAAGGGTTGTCTTTCTATCAAAATAACTTGAATAAGTTTGATAGGATTTCCTTCAATATTATATACCTTTAATCATTTTTCTATTATATAGATGTGAGACTCTAGCCTACGAACATTGATGACGATGGCGTGCGGCGAGGTATCCAACCTTGTACATGCGAATAACAAAAATACCTACTGGGTCATATGCTTGAAGGTTAATTGTCTCTTTTGGTATATTAGCTGGTGTCACCCCAAAATCTTCTCATCACATTCAACACCTTCCTCACAGATTGAAAGCTCTTGATTATATGAGATGCTATAATTTGTTCTATTAAGTTTTCATTCTCTTTTGGTACCATTTTTATGTTTAGAGTAATATGGTCATTGTGGTCGTTCGCTGCCGAGGTTTGACAAGTTGGCAAATATATGGAACTCAATTTAGTTGTGATATGTTAGATCTTATTTTCATAAATGGTTCTGTCTCTCAATATATTTTTTTTTCATTTTTTGTTGATTCTTCTTCAAGATAAATCCATATGTGCAAATAAAATATGCCATCACATGATTCTTTCCCCAAGTGGCCAAAGGAAAATAGTAGTACAAAAAGTACTGTGAACTTTGCCATTAATTCAATATCAAGAAAATGCATTGACTTTCTTCTGAATGGGCTCTTTCTACGCACGTTATTGGAATGTGTCTTAATTAAGTAGACATATTCTAGCCACGATCGTCCAATATTATTATTTTTACTTAGTAGTCATTATTAAATAATTATGTGATATTTGATTAATGAGAAATTTCCTAATGATAATGGTTCATAATAAACATAGTTTATAGCGAAGTAAGATCATGCATATTGTAAACTGATTTTCATACTATGCACAAGTTAATCAGATTTGAATTATTCATATTCAATCTACAATACTTTAGATTTAACATTTTTTCAAAATGACTATTTTTTAAAAAGTAACAGTTAAAAGATTATTATTCATATTATTATTTTAATGTCTAGACACATGAAAATAATTTTTTTTTATAAAAAACCAAATCTGAATAATTTATATTTCTTTAGCTCTCATGCTTCGCAGGAAGAGCTTGCTTGGTAGGGAAACTGGCGTGAAGCATATACGTACAGCTCACTGCCACTACGTTCAAGTCCATTCCAGTTAACGGAATGTGTTCAAGTTTCAGTTTGGTCAACGAAAATTTGGTCTATAAATAGGAACCAATTCGAGATCATCAACGTGCTAATAATCAAACTGAACACCATTCTCTCTAGTTTGTGCCCCTGAAACGTGTTCGTTCAGCTCATTACAATTAAATCAAAGCCACAATAATGAAACTAGGATTCTGCTTCTGCTTCTTCTCGCTGCTGCTGCTGCTATGTGTGAATGTGAAAGTTTCAGATGCTCAATTATCCACTAACTTTTATATATCCACTTGCCCTGGTGCTCTCCTCACCATTAGAACTAGGGTTCTGGCTGCTGTGCTCAATGAGACTCGCATGGCAGCTTCCCTCCTTCGTCTTCACTTCCATGATTGCTTCGTCCAAGTAATTCCCTTCAACCTCCCTCCCACCTCTAACTGCTATATTTGATGGCATATATTAATGTTACAATGGAACTGTTTGATAGGGATGCGATGGATCGGTATTGCTGGACGACACAGCGAATTTCACAGGTGAGAAAACTGCTGATACCAACGTGAATTCTGCGAGGGGCTTTGAGGTTATAGACGACATCAAATCTGCTTTGGAGGAGATCTGTCCTAATGTTGTCTCCTGTGCCGACATTCTAGCTGTTGCTGCAAGAGACTCCACGGTTGCTGTAAGTAACTGGAGGGAGTGTAGTGATGATTGTTGTTTTTATTTAAAAATAACAAAAACAAGAGCGTGATTAATTAATGCAGAGTAATGATTGTATATATACATGTGTCAGCTGGGAGGACCATCGTGGGACGTGAAATTGGGCAGAAGAGACTCAACCACGGCAAGTTTAAGTGAAGCTAATACGGATCTGCCTCTTCCCTCTTTCAATCTCAGCCAGCTCATTGCTTCTTTCGCCGAGAAGGGATTCACACCCCGAGAAATGGTTGCTTTATCAGGTATGCGTGTGTATGTATATATGGCTCTTTATTGCATATATATGATAAGTTTAATTAAGAATTGCCAAGAATCCAACTGGCCACTCACTCAATTCTAATCTATTTATTTCATCGTTGCTTACTATCATTGTAGCAGACAATTTTCAAATCCGTTTTTTAGCACCTCTTACGTCCTTTTAGGGGGACGCACATGTAAGAGATGTGTAAATTTTCTTATTCATCACGTATGTTTTGGAAATGAACGTGAAAAGTTAGACAACTTACGTCTATTTTGTAAAAAAATAAAAAAAAAACAATATGTGGGTTGAAGTATTTCTTTTTTCTTTTTGGTCCACAAACTTATAGAGTGATAGAATCAAAGTCAATATTTATCATATCCAACAGAAAAACCAACAACAATATTCCCATAACAGGCCTCAGATATTTAAAACACGTCCGTTTTCAGGAAACAAACGTTGGGGGTGACGTTAAAACTTGCATACTTGTAATAGTGTACAGACATGAATCCCATTAACGAATCATGCATGGTTGGGCGTGCAGGGTCACACACGATAGGTCAAGCGAGGTGCTTCACCTTCAGGGAAAGGGCTTACAACGACTCCAACATAGAGCCATCATTTGCATCATCACTGAGAGAATCGTGCCCGAGCGTAGGTGGAGATAGCAATTTGGAGCCTTTGGATTTGGCCACTAACAACATTTTCGACGACTTCTACTTCAGGAATCTGGTGAATCAGAAGGGTCTCTTGCACTCTGACCAAGCTCTCTTCGATGGAGGCTCCACAGATGCCTTTGTCACAGCTTACGTCTCCAATCCTTTGCTCTTCAGATCCGACTTCGCTGATGCCATGCTTAAGATGAGTGAGATCACCCCCCTAACTGGTTCCAACGGCGAGGTCAGGAGAGATTGCCGCACAATCAACTGATCCTCCAACCCACCACTTAACTGCAATGAATATAATATCCATATCAAATCTCAACAATCATTGTGTTCTCAATTAATTGTCTGTCTCTATTTGTCTCTATTTCTCGATCTCCCTTTCGATCACTTGTCTTTGAATAAGCCTAGTTGGTTGTTCTCTTCATGTTGCTCCTTCCTCTCTTCATTTGCTTCTATGTACAATTCATCTTGTCTTTCAACAAGTCATTTATTATCATGACTGCTATAAAATTTGCCATATTCTTGTGAGATTTCTCCAAGTACGATTCAGCCGGAAAAATTCGTCAAAACATACATTTTCTATTTTTAGAGTTAAGATTTGCAAATATGACCTCAATTATTCATAGAGCTAGTAAACGGGCTGGCCCGCCAACCTGCTCAACCCGTGGGCCAAATGGTGCGAGCCTGTGCAGCCTGCATATAAACGGGCTGGGAAAACCCCAGCCTGAGCCCGATGTGGCGGGTTGGCGGGCCAGCCCGCCATTTTTTAATTTTTTTTATTTTTTAATATATATTTATAAATTTTAATAAATATAAATACTTACACAAATAATTAAGATGAAGTTAATTAGCTTCAAAAAACATCTTCGGAATAAATTTTCATATAT
This sequence comes from Vachellia collinsii, assembly GCA_006871305.1. Lineage (NCBI taxonomy): Eukaryota > Viridiplantae > Streptophyta > Magnoliopsida > Fabales > Fabaceae > Vachellia > Vachellia collinsii. The sequence continues at coordinate 17,170 of QFDD01001197.1, forward strand.
TATTTAGTAATTATAATATATTTAATAAATTTTATTTATTTTAATCTTAAACCTCTTTTAAAAAATATTCATTTTGATACATAAATAACAATAAGATGGAAATAAGTATATACAATCATATGTTGTATGGTTCATAAAGATTTAACATTGTAAAAAACTTACTTAAAAAATTAGTTTTAAAAAAACAAAAATATATATAAAAAAAAAGGCGGGCTGGCGGGCGGGTTGAGCCCGCATAACTCGCGGGTTATGCGGGCCGGGCTCGTGCAGCCCGCATTTTTGCGGGCTGCATTTTTTTGCAGCCCGAACCCGCCCGAACCCGCAGGTTGGACCCGTTTTCCCGGCTCTAATTATTCACTTCAGAGAAACCTATGAAATATACGATATTTAAGTTTACACAAGTGATTCATAAATTATATCTAAGACATTGTACACTGCAAACTGCAGAGTATAACTAATAGAATAGAGAAACCAAACCTTTCAACTTTGAGCAGTCGCCAATAAAATCTCTCCCTTCTCTCTCCTTCATTTCGACATAATCTTTTTCCTCTCTTCTTCAATAAAGCTCCGCCTTCCTTAAATTTGGGGCCGATTGAATAATGGAGTTGAAGGCGACCACAGTAACAGCTGTGCACGTAAGCACTCCTTTTTATTTATCACAATTCAATGTGATTAATGAAATGAATAAAACTAAGTAATTGGAATGCATAAATATTTCAAAGGTTATTTTTTAAAAAACAATCCTCTTTTCTACCTTTTTATTAGCCCTTTTTACTTCTTCTTCTTTTTTTTTGATAATCCCTTTTTACTTCTTCTTGCTCTCATCAGTCCGATTTAAAAGTAGCATTATTTTATATAGGGCTTGTTTTAAATATAAATAACAATATATATGTGTGCATGTGTGTTTTTTTGATAAAAATTTAATGAATTTTTCACTTTTATCCCCAATTAATTACATGTTTCTGTCATACTCATTTTCTCTCCCGTCATGTGCTACGAAACACTAACATACATTTGTTATAGTCTTGATGACACAGTTGAGGATATCTTTTTTTATTCTTTCCCCAGATGATCACTCATCTCTCTCTTCTGTCTTTAATGTCTTTTTGGAAACCTCCAAATAAATGCACTTAAAAAGGCAACTTTTTTTTGTCCCCCAGATGATTACGCATGTTAAGGAGAATAGTATGCGTGTGTTTATTTGACTCTTTGAAACGCGGAGTAACATACTACGAGCTAAAATGCAATAACCTTCACCAAAAATAAAATAAAACAAAATGTAATAACGGGTATTTACAAGAGAAATTGTAGCTTATCTTAATAAGAAGCAGCATAAGATGACCATTCACCACCAAAACAATGACTTTCCGCAGTGACAGAAAAAGTCATCATTGAAGATGATTTTCATTGGCAATTTTTTTCAGTCGCCGTTAAAGGCAAGAAATTTAATATTTATTTTATTTATAAATTTTTTATTAAAAATAATATTTTTAAGAAATAAAAATTATGAAATTAATAATTATATAAGTTTATACAAATTATTATTCAATCAATAATATACTATATAAAAAATAAAATGCAAATGTATAAAATAATAAATAGATACAAAAAGAAGGGATTCACACGTGGATAAATGGTTGCTTTGTCAGGTATGTATGTGTGTGTATGGCTCTTTCTTGCGCGCGCGCACATATATATATGATAAGTTTAATTAAGAAATTGCCAAGAATCCAATTGATCACTTACTCACACTACAAAAAAAAAAAAAAAAATCATATTTCGGACGGAAATTTCCGTGACAAAATTTGTCACGGAATTAGCCATGGAGAAATATTCCGTGGAAATTTCCGACAAAAATTTTCCGTGGCAAAATTAGCCAGGGAAACATATTCCGTGATAACTTTAATTATAATTTAATTATTATTAATTTCAATTTTAAATTTTTTATTTTTTATTCTCATTTATTTTATTATTATTTACTATTAAATCTTAATTAAAATCAATATTAAATATAAAAAATATTAGAAATAATATTTATTTTATTTGTAATAATTTTATATTAAAATTGATATTTTCTAAAATAATAAAAATTATGAAATTAATAATCATATAAATATTAAATATATAAATAATTTATTATGCAGTATAATATTATATATATTTAAATATGCGTTTAGAAGACACAAGGTTATTGTATCTCAACTGGCAAGAGATTACGTACGTGCACAAGTGGTCAGGGGTTCAAATCCTGGAGGAGGTAAAATTAAGAATTTATCAGGTGGCGACACGTGGTGGATGTAGGAAATGACACGTGGCGGGGCCTGGGTTTGAGGTGGAAGTTGGTGGAGGTGCCACATGGCATTATTATTTATTAAAAAAAAGTAATTTGCCAAGGAAATTTCTGTTGAAAATTCCGTGGCAAAATTTCTGACAGAATATTTTATCGGTAATTTGCGACGGAATGAAAATTCCGTCGGTAACCAATTTGCGACGGAACGAATTAAGTCGAAAATTCATTTTGCGGCAAACCGAAATTCCGTCAGTAATTCCGTGGCTAATTTCATATTTTTTTGTAGTGTCAATTCTAATCTATTCATTTCATCGTTGCTTACCATTATTGTAGCAGACAATTTTCACATCCATTTTTTAGGATGCCTTACATCCCTTCAAGGGGGGATGCATATGTGAAAAGATGTGGTAAGTTTTCTCACGTTCTGGAAGTGAGTGTGAAAAGAGAGACAACTGATGTCTATTTTGTCAAAAAGAAAAAAAAACCATGTGAGTGTAAATATTTATTTTTTTTCGGTCCACAAACTAATATAGTGACTAATGAAACTCAATATTTATCAAATCCAACAGAGAAACTAACAATAGTATTCACATAATACATATATATATGGTTAGAAAACGGACATCAGATATTTAAAACACGTCTGTTTTCAGGAAACGGGCGTTGGTGTAATGTTAGTGCTTGCATACTTGTAGTAGTGTACAGGCATGTATCCCATTAACGAATCATGCATGGTTAGGCGTGCAGGGTCGCACACAATAGGGCAAGCAAGGTGCTTCACCTTCAGGGAAAGGGCCTACAATGACTCCAACATAGAGCCATCATTTACAGCATCATTGAGAGAATCGTGCCCGAGCGTAGGTGGAGATAGCAATTTGGAGCCTTTGGATTTGGCCACTCGCAACATTTTCAACGACTTCTACTTTAGGAATCTGGTGAATCAGAAGGGTCTCTTGTACTCTAACCAAGCTCTCTTCGATGGAGGCTCCACAGATGCCTTTGTCACAGCTTACTTCTCCAATCCTTTGCTCTTCAGATCCGACTTTGCTGATGCCATGCTTAAAATGATTGAGATCACCCCTCTAACTAGTTCGCACGGCCAGGTAAGGAAAAATTGCCGCCAAATCAACTGACCCGCCCGCCAACTTCACTTCAATGAATATAATATCCATATCAAATCTCAACAATCATTGTATTCTCAATGAATTATCTGTCTCTTCTCTCTCCCTCTATCACTTTTGTCTTTGAATAAGTCTACTTGGTTGTTCTGTTCATATTGCTCCTTCATCTTTCGTTTGCCTCAATGTATAATTCATCTTGTCTTTCAATAAGTCATTTATTATGACGACCATTATAAAATTTGCCATATTCTTGTGTGATATCACCATGTTTGATTCAGCTAGAAAAAATTGTCAAAACGTTCGTTTTCTAATTTTAAAGTTATGATATTGTAAGTATGACCTCAATTATTCACTTTAGAGAAACCCACGAACTGTACGATATTTAAATTTACACAAGTGGTTCTTAAATTACATTTAAGTTACCGTACACGGCAAACTACAAAGTAATTACTAATATAGAGAAATCAAACCTTTCGAATTTGAGGAGCTCAAGGTTCAAATGCTCTGGTAGCATGTTGCCTAAAGTGTGTTTGGGTGATTTCCAAAACCCTAGTTTTGGAGAGAAAACCATAGTTTTGGAAAAAGCAACTTATGGTTTTATTATAAGCTACCCAAACACGCTCTCTTCTTCATAATCCATTTTTTTTAAGAAAACCGTGGTTTGAGAGGGATAAATTATGATTTTTCAAAAAGCCTTTTTTTCAACTTTTTCAAAATCTATTTTCTGAAATCACCTTTTTCATTTTTCTCTCAAAAATATTTCCTAAATGCTAATCTAAGTTCCATTTGAAAGCTTTATAACCAGAAAGTATTGGGTAAGAGTTGAAGATGTATTGATGATGATCATCAATTCTAAGTTGCCAATGATTCTCTCAAGTCCTAACATAAATGAAAAAACTAAGAATTATAGCGAATGTTCCCAAATGTCTTACCTATGGATTATACCGGAAAGTTGAGCTTAAACATAACAATGGGGTCTTCAAATTGTTAGAGGTTCATGAAACTTGCTCCCCTTTGCTTTCGTTCAAGTCGATATAAAAAAATATCTTAAAAAAAATTAAACTTTCTAGACTAGTTGTTTGAGTAACCGGTTTAGAAAGTCTAAACCGGTTGAAAAGTCTAACTACTTTCTAAACCTATGTATGCTCCACAATCGATTTAGAAAGGACAGTTTTAGTCTAGCTAGTTGTTTGAGTAACCTATATATGCTCCACAATCCATAATTGAAGATATACAGTTGTTTATAGTTGCTTCTTTTGTTTGTGTACTGTTAAACCTTTGATAATGGTTGGTAGTCAATGCTTATTTGCTTAATTATTGATTTTGGAGAAGTAAATCCCCTTTGCTCTTATTTATTTGCATCTAGATTTTGACCTTTAATGAAGAGTGTAGAACATTAATAAGATGTGTAACTTAAGAACATTAAATGCTCTGGTTAAATGGCTAATTGGCTGTTGACATTTCTAATGGATACTTGGTGCTATATATCAAGTATAAATAGAAGCACATTGAAGTCAGGGAAGCACAGGTATCCAATGCCCTCATCAATCCAATAAATAAAAGTAACCTACTCTGGTCACCCAAAAAAAAAAGACCTACTCTTCCTGCTAAGCTTTTCTTCCTTCTTTTCTTTGTGAAGCATTGATTGAAGATCACAACCCACGCAAACTACAATACACATGATGTGATTAGACGTTCATGCCAAAATTGGGGAAAGTAGAAGAATCCAATCACCAATCCAACCATTCAGATTGAAGATCTGTATGTCTCAAATAGCCCCCAAAAATTTCAAATCAGTCGAACAAAAAATCACAGCCTGATTGTCGACTTGATCAAAATCTCTCAGACAAAACTACAACAGACATGAACCTGCTTTAACGAAAATTTAGGGGAATCTAGAGGACTCCAATGTATGATCTGACCATCCAAAACAAAGTTCAATGTGTCTAAAACCTCCTTTAAAAATATTAGCTCAATCTAACAAGAGATTACATTCAATCGTAACTTAGATCAGAATTGTTCAGGCTGAAAAACAGAACAAAAGGAAGTGTGACTTGCTTCACCATCCAAAACGAAGTTCAAAGAGCAAAAGGCTATTTTCTTGCTTTAACGAAAATTTTGGGGAATCTGAAGGACTCCAATGTATGATCTGACCATCCAAAACGAAGTTCAATGTGTCTAAAACCTCCTTTAAAAAATATTAGCTCAATCTAACAGGAGATCACATTCAATCATAACTTAGATCAGAATTGTTCAGGCTGAAAAACAGAACAAAAGGAAGTGTGACTTGCTTCACCATCCAAAACGAAGTTCAAAGAGCAAAAGGCTATTTTCCTTTTTCTCACTCCCCTCTCTCTCTCTCAATGTATGACTTGCTTCACAAACCCTTTTACGGTTTTCAAAACTTTCTTTAAAAGCAATTGGGCCTCCACATAGAAGTGTACCTAAGGCCCATATGACCCAACAAACTCCCCCTCAAGACTATGTGGAAAGGCTTGCTATTCCAGCGATTAATTTGCAAGTCTCAAGTTTCCCCGTTGATAATGGTTTAGTCAACATATCAGCACCATTATCATCAGTATGAACTTTCTCAAGATGCAACTGTTTAGCTTCTAGCACATCTTGTATCCAATGGTAATGTGTATCAATATGCTTCGACCTTGAATGGAAAAATGAATTGTTGGCAAGGTGGATTGTACTTTGATTACATAATAGAACATATCAGCACCATTGTCATCAGTATGGATTTTCTCAAGATGCAACTGTTTAGCTTTTAGCACATATTGTATCCAGTGGTAATGTGTGTCAATATGCTTCAACCTTGAATGGAAAAATGAATTGTTGGCAAGGTGGATTGTACTTTGATTATCACATAATAGAACATACTTTTCATTCTGAAGACCAAGTTCTTGGAGAAATCTTTTAACCCACAATAACTCCTTGCAAGCCTTAATGGTAGCAATAAATTCTGCCTCAATTGTTAAGAGAGTAACACACTTTTGTAATCTAAATTGCCATGACAAAGCTCCCCTGCAAAGTTACGAGAATCAACATCTCCAGCCATATTACCATTTGTATAACCTTCTAGAGTAGGTTTATAAATACCAAAAGATAGTCTCAAGTACCTAGATCTGATACCATATTGTAACATCCTGAGGTATTATCCCTGTTTAGCCGCCCGTAGGCACAACATTTTGTCCTTTTGGGATCCCATAGTCACCCCAAAGGCACCTCGGATGTCAAAGGTCACACCTTGACTACATATATGGCTTTTACTTTGGACGAGTCTAACCGATGTGGGACTTGAGCGTACCCTGCCTACTGCCTACTGCACACAGTGTAACACCAAGCGCTACTAAGGACCTAACACCCTGAGAGACCCCGGAGTGGGTGAAGAGGGAAGGGAGACACAGTAGGCATGGTGTGTTCAAGTCTAACATCGGTTAGACTCATCCAATGTCAAGGCCATATATGTAGTCGAGGTGTGACCTTTGACATTCGAGGTGCCTTTTAGGTAACTATGGGATCCCAAAAGGACAAAATCCTATGCCTACTGGCGGCTAAACAGGGATAATACCTCAGGATGTTGCAATATGGTATCAGAGCCGAGCACGGCTCTTTCCGTTGGTGGGGAGAGTGTAACACCAAGCTCTGCTAGGGACCTAGCAACCTGAGGGACCCCGGAGTCGGTGAAGGGGGAAGGGAGACGCAGTAGGCAGGGTGCGCTCAAGTTCCACATCGGTTAGACTCGTCCAAAGTAAAGGCCATATATGCAGTCGAGGTGTGACCTTTGGCATCCGAGGTGCCTTTTGGGTGACTATGGGATCCCAAAAGGACAAAACCCTGTGCCTACGGGCGGCTAAACAGGGACAATTCGTTCCCCTTCCCAACCAATGTGGGACTTCACACACCCATTCCTACAACTCTAACCTACTTGAAGATAAATTCTTCTTGAAAGATACTCTAGCCTGTTCATCAACCATGTTAGTGAGAATACTTCACCATTCTTGCACACTTTAATTGTGGAAGTATATCCTTCACTTTTTCATTAATATGACTAAGCCTGTGATGCCACAAATTTGATGCCTCAATGTTTATAGCATCTACATTGTCTCTAGCCACCAAAGCATCTATCATATATAATTTGAAAACTTTTTTCCCTTAGCCATCACCAAATCACCCTTGGTGAGCTCCCACATTTGAGAGCCAAAGCGGTTATCAAAACCATCATCATCAAGCATCAAAACAGATATCAAATTCAAACGAACATCGGAGCATGATTTACTCCTTTAAGAAGTAACTTCATTCCCATGTTCATTTTCAGACAAACATCACCGACATCAACTACCTTAGACAAACCATCATTACCCATCTTTAACATGCCTACCTGATGTGTAAGATGTAAAGAACTCCTTCCTTGGTGTAATATGCAGTGTAGCAGCACTGTGTATTATCCACATGCTCTCATCTGATACAAGATCAATGGTGTCATAATCATGAACAACTAAATGATCACAGGCAGGAGCATTGGCACGATCATCGTCATCATCATCTTGGCCTTTATCTTTCCACTCACTCTTCTTATTTTTCCATTGGGAATAGTTCTTTTTAATATGCCCAAATTTGTGGCAATAATGACATTCTACATCCTTGTATCGGGGAATTAGACTTATCATTGATCTCACCTACACCACCATTCTGTTCTCCTTTAGGATTTCTCCCCTTATTTCTTGTGACATACACTTCAGATTGAGATGAATGACTTGAAGAAACAGTTGGGAAAGTCATTTTCCATGGAGGACTTTGTTGCTGCAAAGCTAGTGTCGGGCATTTCTATTACTTGACATAGACAAGCTAGAAAGTTATACTTGTCATAGGAGAAGTACATTCAAAAGGTACTTTAAAGATTGCATATGGGTCAAGCCAAGGAAGTAAATAGTCTACTTGTGAATCACTTTAAATTGATTATTAAACAATGTCATACTACTGATGAAGAGAGGGAGCAAATGAGGAGAGTCCCTTATGCTTTAGAAATAGGGAGTTTGATGTATGCAATGGTATGTGAGTTGTTATAGTGAGGTACCTGATATTGCTGATGCACCTGATATTGCATCAGAAATATCTTGAATGAGAACATTGGAAAGCTGTTAAATGAATTATGAGATACTTGGATGGTACATACAACTTGAGACTATCTTTTGGTATTTAGGGTGTTAGGTCCCAAGAAAAGCTTGGTATTACACTCTCCCCACCAACGGAAAGAACCGTCCTCAGCTCTGATATGATATTGTAACATCCTGAGGTATTGTCCTTGTTTAACCACCCGTAAGCACAGGGTTTTATCCTTTTATGATCCCATAGTCAACCAAAAGGCGTCTCGGATGTCAAATGTCACACCTTGACTACATATGTGGCCTTCACTTTGGACGAGTCTAACCGATGTGGGACTTGAGCGCACCCTGCCTACTGCGTCTCCCTTCCCCCTTCACCCACTTTGGGGTCCCTCAGGGTGTTAGGTCCCTAGCAGCACTTGGTGTTACACTCTCCCCACCAATGGAAAGAGCCGTCCTCGGCTCTGATACCATATTGTAACATCCTGAGGTATTGTCCCTGTTTAGCCGCCCATAGGCACAAGGTTTTGTCCTTTTAGGATCCCATAGTCACCCAAAAGACAGCTCGGATGTCAAATGTCACACCTCAACTACATACATGGCCTTTACTTTGGACAAATCTAACCGATGTGGGACTTGAATGCACCCTGCCTACTGCGTCTCCCTTCCCTATTCACCCACTCTGGGGTCCCTCAGGGTGTTAGGTCCCTAGTAGTGCTAGGTGTTACACTTGTAATAGGGTGCGCAGTAGGCAGTAGGCAGGGTGTGCTCAAGTCCCACATCGGTTAGACTCGTCCAAAGTGAAGGCCATATATGTAGTCAAGGTGTGACCTTTGACATCTGAGGTGCCTTTTTGGTGACTATGGGATCCCAAAAGGACAAAACCTTGTGCCTACGGGCAGCTAAACAGGGACAATACCTCAGAATGTGACAATATGGTATCAGATCCAGGTACTTGAGACTATCTTTTGGTATTTATAAACCTGCTCTAGAAGGTTATACAAATGGTAGTATGGCTGGAGATGTTGATACTTGTAACTTTGCAAGGTAGCATTGTCATGGCAATTTAGATTGCAAGGAGTTATTGTGGGTTAAAAGATTTCTCCAAGAACTTGGTCTTTAGAATGAAAAGTATGTTCTATTATGTGATAATCAAAGTACAATCCACCTTTCCAACAATTTATTTTTCCATTCAAGGTTGAAGCATATTGATACACATTACCACTGGATACAATATGTGCTAAAAGCTAAACAATTGCATCTTGAGAAAATCCATACTGATGACAATGGTGCTGATATGTTCTATTATGTAATAATCAAAGTACAATCCACCTTGCCAACAATTCATTTTTCCATTCAAGGTCGAAGCATATTGATACACATTACCATTGGATACAAGATGTGTTAGAAGCTAAACAGTTGCATCTTGAGAAAGTTCATACTAATGATAATGGTGCTGATATGTTGACTAAAGCATTGTCGAGGGGGAAACTTGAGACTTGCAAATTAATCGCTGGAATAGCAAACCTTTCCACATAGTCTTGAGGGGGAGTTTGTTGGGTCATATATATGGGCCTTAGGTACACTATGTGGAGGCCCAATTGCTTTTATAGAAAGTTTTGAAAACCATAAAAGGGTTTGGTGAAGTAAGTCATACATTGAGAGAGAGAGAGGGGAGTGAGAAAAAGGAAAATAGCCTTTTGCTCTTTGAACTTCGTTTTGGATGGTGAAGCAAGTCACACTTCCTTTTGTTCTATTTTTCAGCCTGAACAGTTCTGATCTAAGTTACGATTGAATGTGATCTCTTGTTAGATTGAGCTAATATTTTTAAAGGAGGTTTTAAACACATTGAACTTTGTTTTGGATGGTCAGATCATACATTGGAGTCCTCTAGATTCCCCAAAATTTTCGTTAAAGCAGGTTCATGTCTGTTGTAGTTTTGTCTAAGGGATTTTGATCAAGTTGATGATCAGGCTGTGATTTTTTGTTCGATTGACCTGAAATTTTTGGGGGCTATTTGCGACATACAGATCTTCAATTGGAATGGTTAGATTGGTGATTGGATTCTTCTACTTTCCCCAATTTTGGCATGAACGTCTAATCACATCATGTGTATTGTAGTTTGCGTGGGTTGTGATCTAGGAGGCAATTACTTGGCGATTTGATCTCTATTTAGGTTGAAATTTTGCATAGGATATCTAAATATTTCATCTCTATTATCTAGGTGTGATCGTAGTTTGGTGATATCTATTTGGTCTTCTATTTTATGAATACAATCCTTTGTGATTTATTAGGGATGAGATGAATTTGTTATCCTTTGAGTTTTATATCAAAGCACTGCAATATTGTATTCTTTTTTAATATAATAGAATCTGTTTTCTTTGAGCTGTGGTTATTCGCTCTCACTTACATTGAGGGGGAGATTTTTCCATATTAAATTGATGTGTCTCCTTTTTTTTTCTCAATTTTATATTTCTCTTGTATTGATTCCACAATCACATCTATTAGGAAGATTTAATATCCATTGCATACTTCCTAATAAGTAGGAGCGGATTCACATTGGTGAATTAGCAATCTAACATGGCTCTCATTAAGTCACTCTCAAATCTTCAATGGAAAAGCTCATCTACTCTTGATCTTTAGTAATTTATATTTACTCTTTTTGTGAAGCTCATTACTTTTGATTATTTTTTATAAAGTAGTCTTAAGATTAAAGGAATCTTGACTGTTTATTATGCAAGTGGGAGCTATTGAACGAACTAAAAGGTTGGAAGTTATATTAGGAAGTACATGAGAACTGGAATAGGTCGTGGGGGTTTTAACAGAACTAGTCTCTGTGTGCGTTCAACTATTTATGATGATACCTCTCCTATTTCTTCTCTGTGGTTAGTACCTTCTTTATTGAGCTTAAATTTTTGACAAAATTTTTAATTACCCTTGGGTGAGTTTCACACTAACATTTGATATTACAACAGGCCTATTGTTAGGATTAACAGCCTCAAGAATTATTATGGTAGAGCTTGGAGACAAGCCTCCTGGCTATAATGATAGATTGTGGGATGTGATACAAAATGGGGGTTATCAACCACTTAAAGTGATAGAAGAAGGTGTACAAGTTCCAAAACCCACAGAAGAGTACTATGAAAATGATAGCCAATTGATACAAGTTCTAAAACCGGAACAGGGAAAAGCTCAGCTGTAATAGTAGGTTATTATTTTTATAAGGGATTTGAGAATGAATTAATTAGAGCACCAATTGAATCAATGCTTCACAAAGAAAAGAAGGAAGAAAAGCTTAGCAGGAAGAGTAGGTCTTTTTTTTTTTTTTTTGGGTGACCAGAGTAGGTTACTTTTATTTATTGGATTGATGAGGGCATTGGATACTTGTGCTTCCCTGACTTGAATGTGCTTCTATTTATACTTGATATATAGCATCACGTATCCATTAGAAATGTCAACAGCCAATTAGCCATTTAACCAGAGCATTTAATGTTCTTAAGTTACACATCTTATTAATGTTCTAGACTCTTCATTAAAACATATTAGGTCAAAATCTAGATGCAAATAAATAAGAGCTAAGGGGATTTACTTCTCCAAAATCAAATAATTAAGCAGATAAGTATTGACTACCAACCATTATCTTCATTTGAATCAATGCCTCACAAAGAAAAGAAGGAAGAAAAGCTTAGCAGGAAGAGTAGGTCTTTTTTTTTTTGGGTGATCAGAGTAGGTTACTTTTATTTATTGGATTGATGAGGGCATTGGATACTTGTGCTTCCCTGACTTGAATGTGCTTCTATTTATACTTGATATATAGCATCAAGTATCCATTAGAAATGTCAACAGCCAATTAGCCATTTAACCAGAGTATTTAACGTTCTTAAGTTACACATCTTATTAATGTTCTAGACTCTTCATTAAAACATATTGGGTCAAAATCTAGATGCAAATAAATAAGAGCTAAGGGGATTTACTTCTCCAAAATCAATAATTAAGCAGATAAGCATTGACTACCAACCATTATCAAAGGTTTAACAGTACACAAACAAAAGAAGCAACTTAAACAACTGTATATCTTCAATTATGGATTGTGGAGCATATATAGGTTACTCCAACAACTAGCTAGACTAAAACTGTCCTTTCTAAATCGATTGTGGAGCATACATAGGTTTAGAAAGTAGTTAGACTTTTCAACCGGTTTAGACTTTCTAAACCGGTTACGTCTAAACCGGTTACTCAAACAACTAGTCTAGAAAGTTAAATTTTTTTTAAGATTTTTTTTTCTATCGACTTGAACGAAAGCAAAGGGGAGCAAGTTTCATAAACCTCTAACAATTTGAAGACCCCATTGTTATGTTTAAGCTCAACTTTCCGGTATAATCCATAGGTAAGAGATTTGGAAACATTCGCTATAATTCTTAGTTTTTTCATTTATGTTAGGACTTGAGAGAATCATTGGCAACTTAGAATTGATGATCATCATCAATACATCTTCAACTCTTACCCAATACTTTCTGATTATAAAGCTTTCAAATGGAACTTAGATTAGTATTTAGGAAATAATTTCTGAGAGAAAAATGAAAAAAGTGGTTTTAGAAAATAGATTTTGAAAAAGTTCAAAAAAAGGCTTTTTGAAAAATCATAATTTCTCCCTCTCAAACCACGGTTTTCTTAAAAAAAAATGGATTATGAAGAAGAGAGCGTGTTTGGGTAGCTTATAATAAAACCATAAGTTGCTTTTTCCAAAACCATGGTTTTCTCTCCAAAACTAGGGTTTTGGAAATCACCCAAACACACTTTAGTCAACATGCTACCAGAGCATTTGAACCTTGAGCTCCTCAAATTCGAAAGGTTTGATTTCTCTATATTAGTAATTACTCTGTAGTCTGCTGTGTACGATAACTTAAATATAATTTAAGAACCACTTGTGTAAATTTAAATATCGTATAGTTCGTGGATGTCTCTAAAGTGAATAGTTGAGGTCATACTTACAATATCTTAACTTTAAAATTAGAAAACATACATTTTGACAATTTTTTTTAGCTGAATCAAACATGGTGATATCACACAAGAATATGGCAAATTTTATAATGGTCGTGATAACAAATGACTTATTGAAAGACAAGATGAATTATACATTGAGGCAAACGAAAGATGAAGGAGCAATATGAAGAGAACAACCAAGTAGACTTATTAAAAGACAAAAGTGATAGAGGGAGAGAGATAGAGACAGATAATTCATTGAGAATACAATGATTGTTGAGATTTGATATGGATATTATATTCATTGAAGTGAAGTTGGGGGGCGGGTCAGTTGATTTGGCGGCAATTTTTCCTTACCTGGCGTGCGAACCAGTTAGAGGGGTGATCTCACTCATCTTAAGCATGGCATCAGCAAAGTCGGATCTGAAGAGCAAAGGATTGGAGAAGTAAGCTGTGACAAAGGCATCTGTGGAGCCTCCATCGAAGAGAGCAAGGTCTGAGTGCAAGAGACCCTTCTGATTCATCAGATTCCTGAAGTAGAAGTCGTCAAAAATGTTGCGAGTGGCCAAATCCAAAGGCTCCAAATTGCTATCTCCACCTACGCTTGGGCACGCTTCTCTTAATGATGCTGTAAATGATGGCTCTATGTTGGAGTCGTTGTAAGCCCTTTCCCTGAAGGTGAAGCACCTTGCTTGCCCTATTGTGTGTGACCCTGCACGCCTAACCATGCATGATTCGTTAATGGGATCCATGTCTGTACACTACTACAAGTATGCAAGTACTAACATTACACCAACGCCCGTTTCCTGAAAACAGACGTGTTTTAAATATTTGATGTCCGTTTTCTAACCTTATATACATGTATGATGTGAATATTATTGTTAGTTTCTCTGTTGGATTTGATAAATATTGAGTTTCATTCTGTCACTATATAACTTTGTGGACCCAAAAAAAAAAAAATACTTCCACTCACATGGTTTTTTTTTCTTCTTGACAAAACAGACATCAGTTGTCTCTCTTTTCACATTCACTTCCAGAACGTGAGAAAACTTACCACATCTTTTCACATATGCATCCCCCCTTGAAGGGATGTAAGCCGTCCTAAATAATGAATGTTAAAATTGTCTGCTCCAATAATGGTAAGCAACAATGAAATGAATAGATTAGAATTGACACTACAAAAAAATATGAAATTAGCCATGGAATTTCGGTTTGCCATGGAATGAATTTCCGATGGAATTCGTTCCTTCGCAAATTTCACCGTCAAAAATTGGTTACCGACGGAATTTTCATTCCGTCGCAAATTACCGATGAAATATTCGGTCGGAAATTTTGCCACAGAATTTTCAACGAAAATTTCCGTGGCAAATTTCTTTTTTTAATAAATAATAATGCCATGTGGCACCTCCACCAGCTTCTACCATGTTTCATCTCCTGCATCTGCCATGTGTCGCCACCTGATAAATTCTCAATTTTGCCTTCTCCAAGATTCGAACCCCCCGACACCCTGTACATGTGCGTCATCCCTTACCAGTTGAGCTACAACGATCTTGTGTCTTCTAAACTCATATTTAAATATATATATATATAATATTTATATGATTATTAATTTCATAATTTTTATTATTTTAAAAAATATTAATTTTAATATAAAATTATTACAAATAAAATAAATATTATTTCTAATATTTTTATATTTAATATTGATTTTAATTAATATTTTAATTAAGATTTAATAGTAAATAATAATAAATAAATGAGAATAATAAATAAAAAATTTAAAATTGAAATTAATAATTAATTAATAAAAATTATAATTATAATAATTAATTAATAAGAATTAAATAATAATTGAAGTTGCCACGGAATATGTTTCTGTGAATCAAAAATTGCCACGGAATATTTCTCCGTGACTAATTCTGTGTGCGCGCACAAGAAAGAGCCACACACACACACACATACCTGACAAAGCAACCATTTCTCCGGGTGTGAATCCCTTCTTTTTGTATCTATTTATTATTTTATACATCTGCATTTTATTTTTTATATAGTATATTATTGATTGAATAATAATTTATATAAACTTATATAATTATTAATTTCATAATTTTTATTTCTTAAAAATATTATTTTTAATGAAAAAATTTATAAATAAAATAAATATTAAATTTCTTGCCCTTAACGGTGACTAAAAAAAGTCACCAATGAAAGTCAACTTCAACGACAACTTTTTCTGTCACTGCTGAAAGTTATTGTTTTGGTGGTGAATGGTCATCTTATGCTGCTTCTTATTAAGATAAGCTACAATTTCTCTTGTAAATACCCGTTATTGCGTTTTATTTTATTTTTGGTGAAGGTTATTGCATTTTAGCTCGTAGATTGTTACTCCGCGTTTCAAAGAGTCAAATAAACACACACGCATGCTATTCTCCTTAACATGAGTAATCATCTGGGGAAAAAAAAGTTGCCTTTTTAAGTGCATTTATTTGGAGGTTTCTGTTAGAAATCAAATTTGAATTTTTTAATACTTAGTGCTTTCCTTGTTTTCCTCTCCTTGTTTTCCTCTCCTTGTTTCTCTCCTTGTTTCCCTCCTTGTTTCTCTCCTTGTTTTACTCCTTGATTTACTCTCCTTGATTGTGTAAGCCTACTATATATATTGTACCCATTTTCTATCAATAACACAAAAAGTAGAGAAATGTGAGTGATTCAACTAACATGGTATCAGAGCTCTCTGGGTTCAATCCAAGCTCAGTGACTCACCCCTGAGTCATCCATGCTGTGAGAAAACAAGAGAGAGAGAGAGACAGAACAGACAGAACGAGCGTGAGAGAGAGAGAGGCGACGGTGCTGGATCTCACTAACAGGAGGCCCGTTGACGACACCACCCTCACCAACCGTTGAGGACGTCGCCGATCAGCAGTTTCTCGAAGTCCGGCGACGATCTGAGCAGCGCGTGATCCTCACGCGCCTACACTCTCCACTACACCACCGTCTGCAGAAGTCCAGAAAATGAATCCGGGCGATTTTCCTCCTCTCTTTGGATCTATCCCAAGGCTCCAAATCAATACGGGCACAACACCTTTGGCTCTAGTAAGTGATACAGAGCTTGAAATTAAACCAAATGTTTCTCCATCTACTTCAACTAAATCTGAGATGACACAAGAGGTAGCATCTGCCGGAGAGAATCAAACAATGGTTATTAACCACAAACTCAATGGTAGTAACTACTTACAGTGGTCACAAAGTGTGTTGATGTATCTGCGAGGAAGAAGGAAGGAGAAATATATTAATGGCCAGGCACCCCAACCTCTTTCTACTGATGCAAACTTTGATACATGGTTTGCAGAAAATAATCAGGTAATGACTTGGTTATGTAACTCTATGACACTTGAGATTAGTGAAGGTTATTTGCTTGCCAAGACAGCAAAAGAAATATGGGATGCAGCAAAACGCACGTATTCCACGTTTGACAATACTGCAGCCTTGATTCAACTAAAAAGGCAACTAAGAGAGTTGAAGCAAGGCAACTCTACTGTAACTCAATATTACAGTACTCTGATGCGCATATGGCAGCAACTTGATCTCTTTGAAGTTCACCCATGGAAAAATGTTGATGATGCTCAATATTTTAGGCAATTGGTAGAGAAGGACCGAACGATTGATTTTCTGTTGGGCCTTACGGATGCCTTTGAGGAGGTAAGAGGCCGAATCATGGGGTTGAAACCATTGCCCTCCTTGTTTGAAGTCTTCAACATGGTGAAATTTGAGGAGAGCCGAAGACAACTCACCCAAGGC
>QFDD01001198.1:0-27037 GCA_006871305.1 Vachellia collinsii
ATTTTTGTATATTTTCTTTGATTTTTTTTGCTTTGTGCATGGCATACGCTTGTTTATTAGATGAATTCTGAAATGAATAAATAGAAAAGATGTTCTGCAACAACCATCTATATATGTTTCTCTATTATCTCATTCCCCTACCAACACTTGAGAACGAAGACGAAGAGGGCACAGCAAGAGTAGGGGCTGGCGACTATTTTTTTTTTTTAAAAAAGGACACCTTCTAGACCCCATGTCCTGACATGCGGTCTAAAAGGTTTCGTTTTTAGACCGCATCTACATGCGGTCTAAAAAGTGCTACTTTTTAAACCGGTCTTATCTAAACCGCATCTGTATGCGGTCTAAAAAACCTTTTTTATGCGATCTAAAAAGCACTTTTTGCACTAGTGAAGACATAAAACATCATACAATGAAAGAAGATAGTGAAATCAAAATGTAATAATATGAAAGCAATTTTTTAATATAAATTTTCATACGGAGTTGAAATAGCTATATTATTTTCACCATTCCTTCCCGTTCTCATTACTATGAACTTTACCAACTTTTTCATTCCAAGAACGCCATTTATTTTTATATTTATTTAACATCCATAAGATCACTTCTTTGTTCCGATCTCTCAGGGAAGTCAATATGTTTCAGAGGCACAAACAGAGAGATGCGCGCTACGTACTCTTAATTTCATAATCCAACAGGAACAGCTCGCAGGGGTTGAGCCTTTTCCGTGACGATGCCAAATTTATCTTCCATATCCATATCCTCAGGGTTCATACCATCTTCAAGCTTCCAGTCAAACGAGTTAATAAGCGAGCCCAATACCTGAACCATCATCTTCAAGGCCAAGAGCAAGCCAGGGCATATTCGTCGCCCTGCACCAAATGGTATAAGCTCAAAGTGTCGACCTTTCACATCAATTTCTGATCCCAGAAACCTCTCTGCCCTGAACACATCTGGTTCGTCCCATATATTAGGATCCCTCCCAATAGCCCAAATATTCACCAGAACTTGTGCTCCTTTTGGGATAACATACCCACATATCTCTACGTTTTCTTCTGCTCTCCGAGGCAGTAAAAATGGAACAACTGGGTGTAAACGAAAGCTCTCCTTCAATACTGCTTGTAAATATGGGAGTCTATTCATGTCACTTTCCTCTACTAGCTTCCCTTGCCTACTGTGTTCTCCAGCTCCGCTTTTGCTTTTGACATAGCTTCTGGGTTTCTCATTAACTCGGTCATTGCCCATTCTAATGTAGACGTAGTTGTATCTGACCCTGCAAGAAATAGATCCTGCCCAAAACCAAATTTACTAGCTAGTTGGAAAATGCAAGTTACTTACTACATAGATTCTAGTTAAAGATGGCATACCATTAACAAACGTTCGATCATAGTTTTGTTCAGTTGGCGGCTGTCATCCTCGGAGATGCGGAGGAGGCCGTCCAACATGTCGTTGTCAGTGACATTGGTTGTTTCTTGTCTCAACTGTAACCTATGGTCAACAAGGTCATGAGTTATCTTCAACACCTTCCCGAAGTGAACACTGATGCGCCTTTTGATGCCCAGTGGGTCCACCATCTTTAGAACAGGGAAATAATCTGCCAAGTTTGGTGTTCCAACATCATGCATGACGTCCGACTCTAACTCTTTGAACTCGTTCACTGTATCGGAGTGAACCAAATCCAGGGAACAAATAGAGTTCGACAGCAAATTCACTATTGTCATGAAAGCAGATTTTCCGATCTCTATTGATTCCCCGGCGAGGCCTCTCTGATGGATACGAGCTAGGAACTCCTTCACTTTCTCGCTCCTACGTTTATGGGTGGCATCAATAACCTTACCGGAGAATAACAGATTGTTGCATATTTTCCTCAGGAATCGCCAGCGAGGAGTAGTGGGCATGAAGGGCAAACTGAACTCATGGTGGTTTTGGCCGGTAATTGCATGAGGAATAGTACGGTTGGACAAGAGGTGGTCGTGGGTTTGCAAGACCTGTTTGGCGATTTCTGCAGAAGAGACGATAATGGTGGTGATTAGGCCGAGCTTCAAGGTCATGATAGGGCCATGAATCTCTGCAAGTTTGGCCAACGACTTGTGTGGGAGTTTACCTAGTTGGAGTATGTTTCCGATGATCGGAAAAGGAGTAGGACCTGGTGGAAGCTTGGTGGTTTTCTTAGGACGAAGAAGGGCTTGAACCATGGTGCAGGAACACACTAGTATTAGGATTAAGATGATACACACTGCCAACTCCATCTTCTTCACAGACACAAGAAGACTCTTGAACTCGGAGGACGAAGGGTCTCCTCTTATTTATGGTTGTAGTGGACCCCCCACACACAAAACTTCAAAGAAGATTAATGCTTCTTAAAGTATATTTGGCAACGCTTGAAAAATGTGTCTAAAAATATTTTTAAGTAAATCAAGATAAAACTTCTCTCATATATCTATATTTTAGATTGAATAAAATCACTCTCAAAAAGATATTCCTAAACATACATTTAATTAACACGTGTCTCTGCAAGTTTGCACACACTTCCACGATCCATTTAATGTGTATTCATGATCAGTTATCCAATTCCGTTGACCGGAGGTTAAGTAGTGCATGTTAGAAAGTTGTAAACAAAATAATGGCCGAAATTACTCCCGCCTTTCTCTACTTTTTATGAAAAGTAAATGAGGTAGATTAGTGTCATTAATAAGTCATCGAATCAAACAATTAATGACCACAATAAAGTAGCAATAGAAATTAAAAGCATTAAGGAGTGTCCATATGAAAAATGCCCACCCAGTATCACAACCTACATACTCTATTCACTAAAAATGCTTCAATTATCTTTTTCTATAAATCCAATAAATATATATTATAATAAATTAGGAGGAAAAATAATAAAAAAAATTTATGGGATATAAGATCCGAATAAATGAAATATTTTCATTGCAGTAAGTGTAGACGACGTGATTATCAAAAAGCATTTAACTATTTCTCATCATAGTATTATAAGATCATAAATTGTCATTAAAAAACATGAATTTTTTGTCATAAGGACACAATACATTATATCGTTCATACAAGATTTGAACTCATAATCTCAGGTTTAACATCTTAAAAGAAGGGATTTAATATTGGGTTATGTTATGCCTTCACCCTTGCCTTCGGCATCTCCTACCCTGCGTCTAAGGAAACCACTTTGGACATAGAACTTTTGGATCTTATTAACCAAAGAAAAATGACTTTGCGATATGATTAGCTCTCAGCACTAATCAAGAATCCCTCGAGAATGCCAAATATTCTTGTTCAACGCTGGTCCAAACCCTATCTCTCCATCGAATCAAATCATTCTCATGAAGGTCATGATCTTCATCGTAAATGATCCGTTTGCCCTGTAATGACCAAGCCCAATGAGGAAATGCCAACTCATTGGGGCTTTCGATACAATCAAATAGAAGGCCACGAGGGTGACATATCATGTGGCACTAGAAATAATATTATATACTGGATTTCCTATTGTTTTTGCTGCCAAATTGCCGATTACATGGTTATTGCTTATCATTATGAAATAGTAAAATAATTTATACTCACTTATCATTATGAAATAGTAAAAAAGATTATACTTTCTTACTACAATTACTATATTCAAATTCATTAGAATGATAACAATAATTTATTAGATTTCAAAAGGCTCACTTTTTTGGGGTTAGTGAAATCTTTGAGCTCGAAATCGGCTGTCATTTATCTGGTACCCCACGGAGTAGGGTGGAACTCTTCTTTGGTGTTATGGGAATGGCTATGAATAGCCATCAACTCACAGTAAATGGTAGAAGAAAGGAACATTCAATGCATCACAGGCATGTGATTACAGCATTCCTGGTGAAATTAGACAATTTTTTTTAGATATTGAATATTATATTACAATAGATAAAAAAAAATAATTCATTTGGATTTAGCAATTTTTTCTTGTGATCCTTCACCTAACAGAGAAACTCACTCATCATACTTATAGAGAGCGAAACTCGCAACTTTACATTAAGAAAATACATCAGCAAAGTGTTTAATCATATTAAAGACAAAAATAAGGAAAAAAATAGGATGAACGGACGAAAAGTCAAATGAAGTTAGCAAGGCCTCTTTGCAATAACGGAAAAGACTCCTTTCTTTTTAACCCCCGGGTAAGAGATTCGAATTGAAAAGGAAATTACTCCTATAAACGAGGATTTTTTTTGGCACCAAATGAGAGTGTTTAGTTTTTTTAAGTTGTTTGAAAAAGTTTCCTTATTGTATGGAAAATTTAAGATAAAGATAAGTTTTTAACGGTCAGTTTTCAAGGACTATTAAAACACACAGAAGTGGTGAGTATCATAATAAGGTAACTGGTTCCATTACCGAGAAGTTATCTCCTGAGATAATAACTCCTTCTTCGTGGCGAATAAAGCACAGATAATCCATCTATCCCCTCATATGGCAGACAAATCTGGATGCTTCTGGGTCAGTGACAATGACTGGCCTCTATTCGGAACCGCAAGCAGCGGTTTAGCCTTCTCCAAGGCAAGTCCAAAATTCTCATCCATGTCCATATCCTCTGGTGTCTTCCCACCTTCCATCTCCCAGTCAAAACAATTGATCAGAGAACCCAGCACCAGGAACACCATTCTGAGGGCCAAAGGGTAAGCCGGACAAATCCTCCGGCCAGAACCAAATGGAATGAGCTCAAAATTCCGTCCGTTGACGTCGATTTCTGAGCCCATAAATCTCTCAGGCGAAAACTCTTCTGGATTCTTCCATATGCTCGGATCTCTTCCTATTGCCCAGACATTTACCAGAACTTGAGCACCCTTCGGGATTATATAGCCCCCCAGCTCAACTTCCTTCTCAGCTTTCCTGGGCAGTAAAAATGGAGCAGCTGGGTGCAACCGGAACGTCTCTTTCAGTACTGCCTTCAAGTAAGGCAACTTGGCTAAGTCTGATTCTTCCACTGCTTTTCCTTTCCCTATGGTTTCTTCCAGCTCTGCTTTTGCTTTTGACATTACCTTTGGGTTTCTGAGCAGCTCAGCCATTCCCCATTCAAGCGTAGACGATGTTGTATGACTCCCAGCCACAAATAGGTCCTGCATAACCATATACAGTTATCCCACCGGAACAATAAAACCAGCAGATTCACTCTCAATATAGTAATTACATTATCTGCCTGTGTGTGCTTGTATAGTACCAGTAATAAGCGTCGGATTCTCTCTCCATCAATCTCTTGCCCGTTCTCTTCTGAAAGCAAGGAGTCTAAAATGTCGTTGTTGGCGGGTGAACCTGTGGTTTCTCTGAGCTTCAAGCGCTGAGTAATTAAGTGGTGGAAGACGTCTAGCATCATGCGGAAGTGAATGGTGCAGCGAGTTCTGATCCCCATCGGGTCAAGCTTCTTCAGTATAGGAAAATAATCTGCCACATTGGGTCTTCCAATTTCTTTCAATATATTGACCACTGTCTTCTTGAACTCTCCTGTTTGGTCTGCAGACTGAACCAAATCCACAGAGAATATACTATTAGACAGCAAATTTATTGCAGTTTTGAAAGCCGCTTTTCCGATGTCTACGGCTTCGCCGACCTCGCTGCTTTGACGGACCTCCTCGAGGAGTTGTTGGACCTTGTTACGCCTGAGATCTTGGCTGGCATCAAGAACCCTGTTGCCGAACAACTGGTTGTTGCATAACTTCCTGAACGCTCGCCACAGAGGGGAAACTGGAAGGAAGGACAAGCTACATTCATGGTGGTTGAGGGCTGTCATGGCGTCGGGTACGGTTCGGTTTGACAAGAACTGATCGTGGGTTAGGAGGACCCCTTTGGCCATGTCGTCGGAAGTGACGACAACTGTGGTGATCCGGCCGAGCTGTAAACTCATGATTGGGCCGTAAATATTGGCTAGCTTGGCCAAACTCTTGTGGGGCTTGTCCCCCAGTTCAAGCAGGTTTCCGATTATGGGAAAAGGAGTAGGACCTGGAGGAAGCTTGTGGCTTCTTCCATGTGGCAAACGCAGAAATTGAATGAAGAAACAGATTAAGATAAGCAGAAGTATACAACTCAGGAAATCCATTTCTGTGAGAAACTCTGGCTATACCCAGCTCGTTTTTCTTTTTCTTTTTTGCCAACTGGCTATACCCAGCTCTTGAAGAGACAGTAGTGAGGTCATATACATAACTATACAACACCTCCTACCTTTAGCGCACAAAGCAAGCATTTGATTGTTTCGACGAATTAATAAAATTAAATACATAATTTTAAATTATTTATATTTATAATTTTTTAAATTAATTTACTGACTTATAAACTAATATTAATATTATATTTTTCTAAAATTAAGATTATATAAATATGTAAATAAATAATTTTAAGTAATTTATTTAATTTCCTTAATCTCTTGAATAAAAAGTAAATGATTTTTACATTAAACAGCCTTTTTTTTTTTTTGTGGCCAAAACATTAAACAGCCAGCTAGTATTAACCATTACTGAGGTGCACATGATGCATATCTGAAAATTCAGAAAATATCTTTGGACAGAATGTCCCAATGAAAGAGACGACCGAATGCGGACGTATACCAAATTCCGATGGTTATCAAATTTGAAGTTTATTTTCTCGACTAGAGGACCGTAACCATTATCCAATATGAGTAACTACAAGCCACTTTCATGGATGAGAATGAAATAAGATTTGGATCCTCAAAGTAATTAACCAGTATGAGTATTTATTTTTTGAAAGCCGCTTTTCCGATGTGCACGGCTTCGCCGACCTCGCTGCTTTGACGGACCTCCTTGAGGAGTTGTTGGACCTTGCTACGCCTGAGATCTTGGCTAGCATCAAGGACCTTGTTCCCGAACAACTGATTGTTGCATAACTTCCTTAACTATCGCCAGCGAGGGGAAACGGGAAGGAAGGGCAAGCTATTTTCATGGTGGTTGGGGGCTATCATGGCGTCGGGTACGGTTCGGTTTGACGAGAACTGGTCGTGGGTTAGGAGGACGCCTTTGGCCACGTCGGTGGAAGTGACGACGACGGTGGTGATCCGGTCGAGCTGTAAACTCATGATTGGGCCGTAAATATTGGCTAGCTTGACCTGGTGGGGCTTGTCCTCCAGTTCAAGCAGGTTTCCGATTATGGGAAAAGGAGTAGGACCTGCAGGAAGCTTGTGGATTCCTGTGTGTGGCAAACGCAGAAATTGAATTAAGAAGCAGATGAGGAAGACAGGCAAAAGCATATAACTCAGAAAATCCATCTCTGCGGGAGACTCTGGCTAGCTACCCACACCACACACGGCTCGAGAGAAAGGATCTATAACATACCCCAACTCTTGTGGATTCCTCGTGGAATTTCATCAAGAGATCGATGACTCAACTTCCTACTTAATTAGAGTTAGTTAGCTCTCAATTACGTCACTTAAAAAAGAGATGGCTGGTAATTAAGGCTTGTTTTGTTTATTTTTATTCTGGTCTAGCAACAAACTCTCACGTCATTGAGTTTCTCTCAACTCTGCCAGACCAAAATTTGTATAAAATTATGTCGAAAAGATCATCGAAGTGTTTCAATAAGCTCGAGCGAAAGCTGTCGTCTCAGATACATTTGGAAACTGGAAGTGAAAGAACAATAAAACTCAATGAATAAGATTTCACAAACATTTTTTTAAATTATTATAATTAAAATTAATCCTAAATGTTATAAACAAATTAATCTTGAATGATTTGGCATGGATGTTCCATTTTGGAACATCAACCTCTCCTTTTTCTTTTCCACCATCTTCCCTTTTCTTTCTTTTCTAATTATAAGATCAACTGTTGGAGATATCATATGTGAACTTATTTAGTTAAATTGGTTAAAATTACTAGTTGAATAGACTCTTAGCATTGTATTAATGTGAAAAGATGTAGAGTCTCTATTAATGTAAAAAAATATGATAACATGAATCTCTCTGAAAGAACGGTAAACATATGTCTTCCTTAATAAATCTGTAAGGGTTTAGGATGTAGTAATATCTCTTAGAATGAAAAATTTATTTCTTGTAATCAATCATTTTGTAATTAATGAACTTTTTTATGATTTGTTTAACATCAAGGTTTGAATAGTTTTGATTTGGTTTTACACAAAAATATGTTTTTTGTTTTTATTTAGTGTAGCATTGAACCATTCATGTTGGTATTTCTCAAGAAATAATTTAATTAAACCTGCACGAATTTATCTTATTTCATGCGAACAAAACATTTTAAATTTCAACCTGTCATGTGTCAGCTCGAGAGATTAAAAAGAACAGAGTCCTATAATAGGATTCATTTCTGGATCGGATTTATTAAGGTTGGGACGTGCACGTGGCATTTTGGACTCAGTCATGCAGTCGGGTTTGAAATAAAAACACATTCAATTGAGTGCAGGCAACCAAAAAACTAAACACGTAAAATTTCTCTAAATTTAGAACCACACCAATAATCTTCTCAATCTTTAAAATTCAATAATCAATTCTTCTATACTATCAATTATGCAAATAAATCCCTAAACTTTAAATTATTTACATGTAATGTAAGTAATAATAAACCAATTGTACAATGCAAGAGTTGTTTTTACATATAACGGAGTTGATTGAAATTTCGTATAATTTAAAAAATTAGCAAAAATCCTAGTAAAAGACTTTTAGCACGTTAAAAACCCAATTCAGTTATCTCAATTTGTATAATACCAGATTCATCCACAAACACCAATTTGGAATTTAAAGATCATGAAAAAAGACCTCATACCCTTAAGAGACCTTCTTGTGCCCCCCCCCCCCCATCTGGTTGTCTTCTTCGCCTTGTGCTCTCTCCAAGACCCAATCGTCCAATCCAAAACAATACCCGAATTGAAGGTCAAACCTTGAGTTAATCAGCCGTTTAAGAAGCTAAGGCAAAGAGCTTTCGATTTCTATCATGGAAGATATATAGGTTACCGCAGTACTCCATGAAACGATAAGTTGATAAGATAACAAGAACTTTATTTTTCATTATCGGTGAGCGAGGATGGGGAGAAAAATGAGGAACGCAAGCAAGGACATGGTTATGAGCATGGTCATCAGACTCATGAATTTAAACAAATTCGTGACAGGACGTAAACTCGGATGATAGATTTGTAGAAGTTTACTAT
The DNA here is from genome assembly GCA_006871305.1 of Vachellia collinsii. Classification (NCBI taxonomy): domain Eukaryota; kingdom Viridiplantae; phylum Streptophyta; class Magnoliopsida; order Fabales; family Fabaceae; genus Vachellia; species Vachellia collinsii. The sequence continues at coordinate 9,136 of QFDD01001198.1, forward strand.
TATTAATAAATAGCTACTAAAAGTATATAATTAAACAATTAAAATATAAAAATGACAATTATTAGATTAATGTATATAATTCAAATAATATAATTGAAACTAAATGTATCATCATCCACATAGTTTACCATACTCAACAAAAAAAATTTATACAGAATCACTTATCGTAATCAAATCCAAAAAATTGACACAATCTTAAAAGTAAATTGATACGATTTTGCAAGATATAAACATAAAACAGTAAACTTGTGAGATGAACGAGTTTGTAACTATTATGAGTTTAAAGGTAGAATCATAAAAACAATTAACTTAGACAGTGAACACGCAGATTTAATAACAACGATTACAAGACCAAACAGGCGTGATGATTGGATCATGAGATCACTTATTCGTGCCAAACAAAACAGAGGACCTCACCTGTAAGCCACCACCAATGGTAGGGGGGAGGGGAAAATGCACACATTTAATTTATTGATGAGCAAGTTGAATTCATACTATTTTGTATAAATATATGATAACTCAACGAAGTAAAACATTTCAGGGACTGCTTTCACTACAGAAGTAGCACACTCTCATCTCATTCTTATGATTGGGAAGTTTTGGACATGGCTTTATTTGTTGGTCCCAATCTCATCTTCTAAGACTTTGCTGTCGTGTCAAGTACACTATTTAAAGTTGCCTAATGAATCGGTTCTAGGCCCTCAGAGATCTCCAAGAAAAAATAATCCACAACCAATCATTCGTACTCCAAACCACACCTACTAGGTTACTCAACTGAGCCTTCCCGGCTGCACAAACTTGGATCTTTACTAGTAACAGTGATTACCGACTTTACATGGCACCGCAATCACGGACTGAGCCTTCCCTAAGGTAATTCCAAATTTATCATCCATGTTTATCTCCTCTGCTTTCATTCCACCTTCCAGCTTCCAATCAAAGCAGTTCTCCAGAGATCCCAACATGAGCAACAGCATCCTCATCGCCAAAGGATATCCCGGACACAGCCGCCGTCCTGCACCGAACGGAATCAGCTCAAAGTTCCGGCCTTTCACGTCGATTTCCGACCCCAAGAACCTCTCCGGCGAAAACTCTTCTGGATTCTCCCATACGCTCGGATCCCTGCCGATGGCCCAAACATTTACCAGAACTTGTGCACCCTTTGGGATTACATAGGCCCCCAGTTCAACGTCCATCTCAGCTTTCCTAGGCAGTAGAAATGGAACTGCTGGGTGCAACCGGAATGTCTCTTTCAGTACGGCCTGCAAGTAAGGCAGCTTGGCTATGTCTGATTCTTCAACTGGTTCTCCTTTCCCTATGATTTCTTCCAGTTCTGCTTTTGCTTTTGACATTGCCTTTGGGTTTCTCAGTAGCTCAGCCATTCCCCATTCCAGCGTAGATGTTGTTGTGTCACTCCCCGCCGCAAATAGGTCCTACATATATACATAACCATATATAATAACTTATATAATGCGATAACGAATATATTAAAACCAGACTAATTAACTATCAACAGAGGAATATAATTATCCGGTACCAGTGATAAACGTTGGATTCTCTCTCCTTCCATCTCTTCCTTGTTCTCCTCGGAAAGGAGAACATCTAATATGTCGTTGTTGGTGACGAGTGAATCTGTGTTTTCTCTGAGCTTCTTCCGTTGGCTAACCAAGTGGTGGAAGACGTCTATAATCTTGCGGAAGTGAATAGCGGTGCGCCTTCTGACACCTAGTGGATCAAGTTTCTTGAGTACCGGAAAATAGTCGGCCAAGTTCGGCCTTCCGACCTCTTTCATGATACCGGCCACCGTCTCCCTGAACTCCCCTGCTACACCAACAGATTGAACCAGATCCACAGAGAATATAGTATTGGACAGCAAATTGATTGTAGTTTTGAAAGCCGCTTTTCCGATATCCACAGCCTCACCCCTCACACTGCTTTGCTCGATCTCTTGGAGGAGTTGTTGCACCTTCTTACGCCTATGATCTTGGCTAGCGTCAAGAACCTTGTTGCCGAATAACTGGTTGTTGCATAACTTCCTCAGGGATCGCCACCGAGGGGAAACGGGAAGGAAGGGCAAGCTATATTCATGGTGGTTGACGGCTTTCATGGCGTCGGGGACTGTTCGGTTTGACAGGAACCGGTCATGGGTTAGGAGGACGCCTTTGGCCATATCGGCGGATGAGACGACTACGGTGGTGACTTGGCCGAGCTGTAAACTCATGATTGAGCCATAAGTTTTGGCAAGCTTGGCCAAACTCTTGTGAGGCTTGTCCCCTAGTTCAAGCAGGTTTCCGATGACAGGAAAAGGGGAAGGTCCGGGAGGGAGCCGGTGGTTTCCTCCGCTGCTTCTTCCATGTAACGAACGTAGAGCTTTGATGAAGATGAATGTGAAGACAGACACGAGAATCCAACTCATGAGATCCATTACTGCGAGACTCTGCAGTGATGACAATCCGCGATAAATGCACACCCAGCTCATTGGTCCGATGCACTCTATATATTAACGCCATGCCCAAGTGATTAGGAGACCTGGAACGATCGTCTTCTAATTTTCAATAATTGATATTTTATTATTTTTTATTTTAAGTGCAATAAGATATCGTGTACTAGTATCACATATATATGAATCGTAGCCAGCGTGGTGTAATATGTCTTTCATGTATGAATCTCGAATTATTAAAATAATCCACTGCCCATGGGAATCAAGTTACTTCATCAACACTCTAGTCAATTATAGCTCCAGGATCTAGCATTCCATTTATTTAATATATCTTCTCTGTCAGAACAATACACCATAATTTGATTCAATATTTTATTATTCTCTTGTCAATATAATGCAAACAAAAAATCACACGTAATAGATTCTGTTTATTTTTTTTAATTGCATAATTTTTTTTCCATCTTTTAAAGTACGTAAACGGTTCATGTTTTTCCTAAATATTATGAATCATGCATGCAGTAAGCCTCTCAATAATCCCTCCCCTACCACTCATGGAGTATTTGATTCATTTGCATGAACAGAGCCGAAGGCAAAAATGTTGTCTTTTAAGGATTAGTTTGGTTGTCAATGGTCCCATAAAGGAACACACATATATTCGGCTAGTCCTCGATTAGGATAATTTCACTGATATGACTTATTCATATGATTTGGATACTCAATTTTATTATACAAGTAGTTTTTCACCCGATCCAATCATCATTTATAAATAAAATACATATTTTGTTATGAGGAATCAATGTATGTCAGGTCAAATAATAATACCATACTGGCTTGCGGATTAAACTTTTAATATCACTATCTGATTGGCTATATTATAACATTATTGGACTCAATTGAGATAAGCTTAAAAGCACGTTAGTCATACGGATTACTACGGTTGTCACCAATTTTTTCTAACTATTTTAAAAATATCCTTTAAAGAGATGGTTAAGACAAAAGGTCAAAAATTGGATCTTATAGCTCGATTCAGAGGTTAGAGAGATGAGCTCTTATGCCCCGTGTCATACGGGGGTAGTTTTTCTGTAAGTGAAAATGAAAATGAAAGTGAAAATAAAATTATATTTTAAATCATGTTTGATATGTTGAAAAAAGTGAGATATATCAAAATCCAAACTCAATCAATGAGGGTTGTGAGTGCGTGGTGATATCTCTTTTGTTTTATTTCAATAGCTGGGACGGTAATATTAATAATGATATGATAGGATACTTATAACCTATGAGGATGATTTTCCTTTCTAAATATATGTAATTTTTTTTATTGAAGACGAGTATATTTAAGACTTCATTAAGTACTAAATACGTGCATAACTTCCAACGAAAATGTGAATAATAATTCAGGTTATAAGGCTAACCCTTGTATTATACCAAACTCATTAGAGTTGGGTGGATAAAGATGAATGTTGACATTGCTGTTTCTAGGGAAAAAAGGAGGATGTGATGAAGTTATTAGAGATAATGAAGGTTGTTGGATTGTAGATTCCATGCAGATCCTGAGCCGATACAGTAGCATTGAGGCAGAAGAAATGACTACCCTCAAAGGATTGAATTCGGCCTGGGAGTTTGGTCTTAGGGAAGTGGCAAAGTGGACGATGCGCAAATAGCAAGTGGGAGACCAAAACCAACAAATAACTGAACATGAGTATCGAATGGAACAGCATTCGCTCCACTAGTTGCACTGATGCAGTACAAGACTTTAAGGTTTCATGTTTTCTTCTTTCAAATCACTGAAATAGAGATCTGTAAGAGGAAAGACAACGGATAAAGGAAACGACGGCCACGATTGTGTGCTGGGAAGAACGGCCTCGATTTGTCTCCTCCACCCAGGGGGCGACGCCGTTTAGGAGGAGCAGTAGAGGCACAGTAAAAGAAAATGTAGCTGAGCGCACTGCACACACCTTCACATCCTCTGGGATAACTGAATGAGCGATTCACACCTGTACAGCTAGGGAAATAATAGATGCATCTTCCTGTTGATGTCGAAGATTCCATGGCTTACCGCCTAGGCACGATATTTTGCAAAAGGTTCACTGCTCTGAACTCTCCCAATTGGAGGAGGACGACACTGTGTTGCAAAATGTCTGCCGAGTCGTCGCCCTTGATTCACTCAATCGCATTGCCCAAGCAAGTGGCTGAACCCGTTAAGATTGTCGCGGCTCCTGGAATATCCTCTTCCGAGTTCTGGTATCTCTCCTTCAAACCGCCTTCGTGGTTTTGGTTTCTGTAGATCATCCTTTTAATTTGGATTGTTGATCGGATCATATCAGAAACTAGAGAGTTTTGAATATCAGTTAGTTTTTTGCATTCATTTTCGGTTGTCTTTTTAGTTTTGTGCATTCATTATTAATTCGGAAAATTTTGTTTGTCTATCCAAATTACAATTACGTCCCAGAACTACTGCTACTTTTATTAATCTTTGGTGCGCATTTAGAGCCATGGCTGTAATTTCCTTTTAGTTACTATGAGGGATTTTAATTTTCTCTTATATTTTTTATTTGATGTGAAAGCTAATTGAAGATTGTCAGGTGTTAATTTCCGGCATCGATGTCAAATTCAGACGTGTGAAACGTTGTTTTAAACTAAAGTATCAGTTGATATTTCTAAGTACTGTGACGAACATAACATAATTTACCACTGAAATTTCCTTGTGCAGGAGTGCTATTGATTCCTCTTTATTCAAGCGGTGGTTATATAATCTGCAAACTGAGAATGGGGTCTTAGCCTTGGGTAACATGGTTCTAAGACAAGTTCTCATTCAGGTTACCTTCATACTGTTTCTTGGCAATCAGCTACTTTGATAATTCACTTATATTTACTCTTGTTGGTTTATTGTTGTTTTCATGCTGTGTAAACTCCTGGTCTATTCTGAGGCATTGATTGAGACTGGGACAAAATTCTGCAAGAATAGAATCTAATAAATGACATTTCGCGCAACATTGAGACTTAATTATGCAAATATTCTGATGAACATAGACACCTGTTTATTTCATGACATTGGGTGGTGAGGAATGCTTTCCTCGTACCAGTTTCCTAGAAGCTAAAATATCACCAGTCTGATGTGCCTGTGCTTCATAGATCTCAAGTCATTAATGTTGCAGGAAATGGGTAATTCCTTTGACAAAGCAATAACAAAATAATTGTCAGTATAGGTCATATCTTAATTTTCTTCTGAGCTAATTTCTGAGACTGAACGTAGAAACTAGCAATAGCATGCCATGCATTTTTAATGTAATTGCTAAGGGTTATAGAGTGACAGTAAGGAAAATATATTTTCATGGTTTCTGTAGGGATTTCATTTTAAAGCAGAGGATATAGTTACATGGTGGTGCTAATATCTCCTAATCCTGATCATCAGAAGTTTGTTGATTTTGTTTTCTTTGGGTGTGCATGTTAGCAGGGAGTTGATATGTTTGGAAAGAGAATTGGATTTCTCAAATTCAAAGCTGACATTGTTGACAAAGAAACTGGCAAAAAGGTATCCAATTTTCTGTGCAGAAATTCTTCAATTTAAATCTACTGTCTCCAGCATTCATCTGTGTACACAACTGTAGTGAACTACGAATCTTGGATTTTTTGCTCCTATTTTTATCTATTTCAATATTTTTATTTGTTACTTTACTCTTTCCCCTGCTCTTCTGAGAAAGAAACTCGGGAAGGAGGGTAGATAATTTGTTCATCTTTCTTGGTTGTATGCTGTGAAAATTGGCTTCCTCATTTTGGGAGGTCAAAATTTACTATTTCATGGACCTACGTGTTGTGCACCTAATCATTTTTTCATCTTGTTTGATTATATAGTAAACCATGATTAGGTTCCAGGTATTGTATTTGCACGGGGACCAGCTGTGACAGTGTTGATACTTTTGGAATCAGGAGGCGAGACATATGCTGTTCTTACTGAGCAGGTAATGGCAGAAAATTTGGAGTTTTTTTTTGTGCCTTTGAGTTTTGAACCAATTAATATTAGAAATTTATATTGTCTTATCCTTCTGATGGGTCCCAACCCTCTGTCTCCAAAAAACACAAAAGGAGACATTAAGGAATGGCAAAAAGGGACAAAAGAGGGAACTACTGATCACAATTCACAAAGAACATAACAAACTTTTAACCGAAGAAGTAAGAGTGGAGGGAGAATAGGTGAGCTTGGTTGCAGCTAGAAGGACAGACATTGGTAGGGAGCGCTTGGGTCACCTTTTTCGTGGGATCCAGTTTCCGTCTTTCAAGGGAGCCTTTTTGGAAAAGGAAGAAGCTTGGACAATTTGAGTCAAATCCTACAAAAAATAAAAATGCTTACTAAGTACAATACATGGTGAAACTATTTTGGTAAAATAGTATATACTTTGTTTGGAAGTGGACGTCCAGCATTTTCCTTTCCGTTTTTTTTTGTTTTGTTAATTGTTTTGGGGAAAGTCAAATCCATAGGACTCAATCTCAAATACATAGGACACTACATCCCACATCCAAATATGCTGGGGCTAGACCCTACATTGTCTCTGTCTCACTACTCAAAATCTCAAATCCATAGTACAATTTTTCTCTGGCTCAAAATGTCAAGCTTGTGGAGAGTTATGGTCCCTGGGATTCCAGTTTGCACTATGTTTTCATTGCTGTTTCTGTGTTGTTAATTTCCTTGTACCTAGCATGTGTTCTATTCATTCTGTTGCTGTTGCCGTGCCATTGATTTCATTTGTGCAAGGGGAAGTTGGGTTTTTGGCTGATACCAGTCGCGAGAACATTAGTACTGTTACAGTGCAACTCTTTTCTTAGTTGCCTCTGTTTCCTTCAGTCCTACTTTCTGTTTCAAATCGAGCAGGGAGTTCTGCAATTGAGTTTCAGGTTCTAACTGCTTCATTTTTATCTCATTGAAAAATCTTATTAATAAGGTCAGGGTCCCCACTGGAAGGACCTTATTGGAACTGCCTGCTGGAATGTTGGATGATGACAAGGGCGATTTTGTTGGCACTGCAGTTCGAGAGGTCCTTTTTCCTCCTTCTGGCTGGTCTAAAGTCTTATCTATGCTTTTTTTTAATGGCGATCTTTCTTTGCATCACAGCCTTTGGTTATCCCAGTCATATTTTAACCAAGAAATGATTTTGACAACCACTTTTTGCAGACCTCTGCACTCCTTTTTTTTTTATAATAATTGATTTAGTATAGATAGGCGAATAATGAGTTATGTTTCATTAAATAATAAAAAAAAATATTTTGTATGGGATCAGTTTTTAAAGATGTGGTATGCAAGTAGTTGTACTCCTTGTCAGCCTTGTTTGAACTTTTGAGCTCACTGCAGTTTTGTTCATGGGTTATGATGCCATGCATTGACAGGTTGAAGAAGAGACTGGTATAAACTTGAATGTAGAAGACATGATTGACCTCACTGCCTTCCTGGAACCATCTACTGGATGCAGAGTTATTCCTTCTCCGGTATTTGATATTCTTTTCTAGAAGCCTGAGGACCTAATTGTTTACTTCTGTGTATCCTAAAGTCTTTTTTTTAGCATACAAGACTCCCTTATATTTAGTCAACCAAAATCACTTTTTTTCGTTAATCTAAACAAATGGGCCCAATGTTTTCTCGTTCTGAAAAATTTAAATTCTTTCTTACGATTGAAGGGAGGCTGTGACGAAGAAATCAGTGTATTTCTGTTCAGAGGCTCTGTTAGTAAGGAGACTATCGCACAGTTGCAGGGTAAAGAAACTGGCCTTCGTGAGCATGGAGAGCTGATAAAGGTCCGGGTGGTGCCATACAAGAAACTTTGGCGCACAACTGCTGATTCCAAGGTTTTAATGGCTGTGGCTTTATTTGAAATGGCTACAAAAGAAGGACTATTGCCTCCATTGCCAACCTAATTTGCTGGTCGGCTCTCCACATTGGGGGCAAGACAATCCTTTTTCGGCCTTCATTGAGGGCAGTGAACGAGTCCACGAAATTTATCTCAGATTGTGTTACCTGTGAAACTCATGAACACCTGCTAATCAGATTCGCAGTGACAAAGTCATGCTTTTGGTGGTGAATCAGTTAATTACCACAGCATTCGTTAGGCAGCCTTTTAAAGTTGAGTTGATTTATGATTCTGGTTTTGCATCTTGTTGCATGATGTATTTTTCTGTAAAATCTTGGCTAGTATTAGGTTATACTTTTCGCAGTCGCAAGCAATGAGTTGAACGAATGCTGTGATATAAGCTTAGCATATCAATGCCAATAACAATGAGTGTTAAGATAGAGAAACCACACTAGGAAAAATAAGAATTACTCTGCTAGGTCCCGAGGGGGAACAATTCACTTATTGATTTGGCTTCCCTGCCTCAGGTAAATTTAGAGGTCTAATCCAACTTATTTAACGCGTGGTTGTACCCGCACCCTCAATATGAGACTAAAGAAGTTCGCCATGCAGACCGAGTGACAATCTAAATTACAACTGATTTTAATACATACTCAGTTTATTAGACCTTGCTCGTAACAAAATCTCTATCGTTTGCCTCCCATATGGTGGTACCATCACAAGTACAAAGTTTTTTGTAGTTTTCACCAACACCTGCACTTCTGGCAACCACTGCCGCAGCTATACCGCTATCTGTTTTATAATCAGTTGCATAAACCACCACAGATCGTCCGATAAGATCAGCCACTCTCAGTTTTTCTTTGACCCCTGAGAAGTGCGCCTCACCCTTTTCATTCGCATCCAGTGTTCCCAGGTCACCAAGTGGCTGCAAATGCAATTGAAAGACAAAGGAAATTAGTGTCGTAAGTTGAACGTATTCAGTCCAGGTAATTCGATTGAAAAGAAAAGGAACGCAAGGGAGACAAAAGTGCGGTCATATCAACAAGCTATATTTCTCATGAAATTATATCATGTCAAGTGTGTAACCTCTCAACCATCTCCCGAATTTACCAGAATTGCTTAGAAGGAAAGGGTTCTACCAACATCATATTACACATTTTACAGGAATTTTAAACAGATTAAACAGACATAGAGACATTGCCCTACTACACATCCTGATTCCTCTCGCTTAATTTAATAATTTCATCATTCTAGTTAATATTTTGTAGCTATAGCAGTCATAAACTCATTAGGTACGGAACAATAAAACTACAAAAAAAAAAAAGGTCTGGAGAAGTGAACCTGTTTGTTGTCTTCCTTGTTAGTTTGATCGAAAACTCTCCCAGTGCTTGCTGCACCTCTAGTCAGATCACCGAACTCATTAATAGACCAGCCATGCTTTCCAGGTGACAACCCGCTAAAGCTGGCTTCAATCCTGGCCAGTTCCATGTTTACTTGAGCCAGGCGAACAACGCCAAAAATATCAGGACCCTTGAACTCGGAAACAGCAGCAGATATTAAAAACTCTGAAGTAGAAGAGTTGTTCACATGAGAACTACACTCGCAAGATGTTCAAAACCTAGAAAAATATAAGTAACAATATATCGATGGCAATCAAACTGAGTTTGAGCAATATGTGTGTTGCTATGCAATCAACAACCTTTGAAGATTGTCATAAAAATCTAGCAACATCACATATCTAGTTCTTCGACCCCCTTTTGCGTAAGAAAAAGTTTAGTGAAGTTATAGCACAAGAGCTCACTAGAGTTAGAACAGGTCCCGGCTTAAAAAGGTCTAATAAAGATTTATACAAATCACTCATGAAGATTCTCACATTAATAACATGATTTAAACTAGAGATCCATGAAGAATAGATGTCCAATTCCTGTTTTGGAAGAGCTTCTAGATGATTTGAAGGTTTCACAAAGCTTGATTTGAGAGTTAGGGTACCATCAAATTAGAATGGAGCCTCAAGACACATACCAGACAGCATTTAGGTCTCATTTTGGTCATATTGAGTGGTTGGTTATGCAGAGAGAGATAGAAGTCAGAAAGAGAAACAGAAAATTCAGAACTGGATTAATCTGATAATAAACAGCAACATAATCAGTCCTAGGGCCTTTTATTTAAACTAGTCTAAATCCTAATGGTCAAGTCACGTGTATCGGAATCATAACTATCATAACCAATTAACTAACTCCTACTACCTTAACTATCATAACCAATTAACTAGCTCCTATTCCCTTTTAAATTTACATAACAATGAACTAAAGGTTTTCTTGCCTATAGGGATGTGAACTGCTCAGATAAGGTTGCCGAATGAAAAATGTAACTTTATACCAAGGTTCAAAAAACTAGACCAAGCACTTAACTGGTCGAGACAGTGATTCAAGAGTTTGGGTCACATCAATATCAACTCGGGGTCAACCAGACCGTATTAAAATAATAACATTCAATTGATAATATTAAAATACAACTTTACTCATCACTAATTTCAAAATATATACAATTACATACTACAATAGTTGAATAATAACAATAACAAAATGAAAATATAACAGCAACGAGAATATTCATCCTCACAAGTTACAGTCCTTCAGTCATTTTAATTAATAATCATTGATAACCAAAAACATAATTAAATTCATTCAAATTAGTAGGGACTGAGGCATTAGGAAGAGCTAAATGAGGGAAAATAAAAATCGTAGTAAAATCATTCAAAGCCGGGAATTTGAGAATATCCATATCTTCATTGTCCTTATCAAATAAGTCATTAATTTGCAAAACCGGGTTGATCAGTTTGATTATTCGAAACCAGGCTGGTTAACCGATCTAACACCAATTTGATCTGGGTCACCCATGTCATATGCCTCCCTGGTTCAGAAGGTGAACCAGACCCAACCAAAGATTGATTTGGCAGTTTCCGACTGGTCCAGTCCAATTTTTCATTCCTTGCTTTATAAACAGGGACATCATATACATTACATACCACTCTATTCATGCTCACAAATCTTTTAGTAATACAGGTTACTGGAAAGCTGATAGCTAGGCAGAGAAGCTGCTCAAATGGAGCTTGCTTCTCAAAACAATGGAAGCCAAAATAAACACTAATTACATCCCAGAAGATCCAATAATTTAGAAATGTCAACATGCAGTATGAAGACGATCAATCTCATTTATATCATACCACCCAGGAGGCCACTTATCATATTCCTAGTATTCTTCCAGGACCTTGAGCAAGAGTAACCCTGCATATCTAACGATTGCCCAAGCCTTCAAACTAGTGCTTTTACAATCTAATGCGATGGACATGCTTAACAAAATAAGATCGAATATCAAAATTGTCACTCAAAAAGGAAAATATCATCGAATTGGCAGCCAGCAAGCACATAATAACATAAAGGATTTAACAGGCCAACCTTCAGGCATCCCTTGTCCAATCAATCGGGCTTTTCTGCCTGTCTGTTCCAAAGCTTCAGTCATTGTCTTCACTGGTGTGGAACCGAGAATCCTGACAACCTGATTACTCAGGTCCACCTCTACGTTCTTCACTCCTGGTAAATGTGACAGAACAAATAACAGAAGAAACAACCTATGATTAGAAAGAAAAATTCTAAACAGGCCACTTAGAACAATACATCAGAAAGCCTACCACTTATTGTCTGTAGTTTATTCTTTACTGCATTAACACAGCCTTCGCATTTCATATCCACCATGTATTCCGTCTGGCACCAAATTAACCATAAAACATTAAAGCGCCAGATTATCAACAAGTCATTTTATTGCAATAGAGTATCTCTACAACATTTACAAAAATGAGAATCTGATTGAGCAAGAGAAGAAAACAGGGACTTGTTCCCGGAAGCAGTCACCCTCCCTGTTATGTGCATTACTATGCAATAGAGATTAACTGTATTTTAAACTCCTACAATCAATTACATGAATAGATAACACTCCAGCATAACAAAAATTCTAAGCCTTCAAATGATGACATGCTTAGCGTCTAGATAATGATAACCTTCCCACTATTAAGTCTGAATCATCTGCGGCGGAAATTAGACATTTTCATATGTTACATACTCCAATATAACTACACAAGTGTGGCAACGGTAATAAATTACAAAAGGCATGAGCAGGACCCGTACCAAATATAAAAGAAAAGGAAACAAGTGCTTTCAGACAAATTGTCAAACGTACCAGTAAATCCGGTAAAACAGCATCGGCCTGTCAAGCGTGAAAGAGGAAATAACAATAAAATCGTACAGACTATAGCCGAATTAATATAACAAAACAAACGAAATTCGAGATAAACGATGACAAACCTGAGAAGAAGGCTTGTGTCGAGAGGTTGGGGTGTCCATGTGTCGAGCTGGGCCGGGGTTAGCAAATGTCTTGAGAAGACCGAAGCGATTTGAGTTGGAAGATTGAGAAATGGAGAGGAAGGGAAGGTGTGGGGTTTTGGGAGATTGGGAGTAAGAGGGGACTGCTGATGATAGAGATGAAATGGCAAAAGCTGCAGGAATTGCAGAAGCAGCTATTGCAGTAGTGGTCGTTGCGACTGACCTTAAGAACCCCATTTGTGCCCCTAATATAATACTTCCATTGGAGCCATTTGAGTCATGCACCATCATAAGCTGCTAAGTTCACACGCATCCTCACCTTCTCGTCACTTCCCTAGGATGATCCATTTTCTTTTTAATATTTATTTAATACTAATATTCAAAACATAACAGGATTTTTCTTTTTAAACCGACAATATGGAACATAGATTTGTTCTACATATGGCACTACGGCGTATATATCAGTTATTTTTTTCCCACATGCTGTCAATTTTAAATTTTATGAGTACGGATACTTTGGACTTGTAAAAGAAAGTATCCCAGGGTCGGAATAAAATTTGAAGCATTTATTAATAATAACTACAACCATGTAATAACAATAATAATAATTTACATATTTGTTTGTATTAGCATTTAAGAAGTGCATTCATATAAATCAAAATAAACAACATTTATATTAGTTAAGATAAAATTAATCTCATATACCCATATTATATACCGTAAATTATATTTAAAAAGTAGTTTCTATATTACGTTAAAATATATTAGTTATACTCTTTTATATTGCTCCTTAACCTGATTGCATCAAAACAAACGGCCGCATTGTTTGAAAATCAGGCCCATGTTTTGCAATTTCTGTCGGGCCGGCCCGGCCCAGTGGCTACTATTAGGTCTTCACAAAGCCATCAAGGCTTTGGTTGATTATTTCCTCCCCCCCCTCCGATTCCCCCCCCCCCCACGGGGTTTGTTTGGTGTCTGACTCCATTTCGACATAAATACTTTCATTTAATGAGCAGGTGGTAGTAATAATTCTTTTTGTATATCATCTAAAAGAAATACTTATATACTCTCATAGATTCTTTTTCTGCCCAATAAAAATGTTCAAATATCATCTATTGTGATCTTATATCCCATAAATTTCTCCTGATTATATTCATTTTTCCATAACCCATTACAATAAATATCTATTATGAAAAAAGAGGAATAATTAAGAGAAATTTATGGGATATGAAATCCATAATAGAGGATATTTGGAACATTCTTATTGGACAGAGCATAGATGACGTGGCACTCCGGGAGTATGTAAATATTTCTCATCATCTAAACTATTGCATTAAATGAAAGTATTTGTATCCTTATGTTACGGGGTGATTTTTTTTTTTTTTGGTGGTCGTTAAAATATTGGGACATGGAATGGCCGTCATAGATGGACGTATATGATGGTGTGAGCATGTGGCAATGATTCTCGCAATCGAGCCATGGCGAGGTGCTGCGTGAAGCGGATATTTCTATACTGATATGGTCAGAGTGCTTATTAAAATGATAAACTTTCGATGCATTAGTTATAGATCATTCATATTTAATTCTGAAAAGTTTAGATTTGATTTTTTTTAAATAGTAATTTTTTTTTAAAAAAATTATTATTTAAAAATATGATAATTAAGAGATTAATTTATTTTGGATTTTATACTTATTAAAATAATTTCTTCATAAAATAAAAAATAAAAAAAAATTAGATCTGAATTATTTAGATTAAATATAAACAATCCATATTTAATTGGTTGAAGGAGCTCATAACTCTTGACGAGCACCCTAACCAAATCATTTCCATGTGAGTAGCTTAATATATAAATTATTTTTTTGAATAGTTGATTTTTTCGAGATATTAAGAAAGTAAAATAAAATAATGTATTTATCATTTTTTTTTCAAATTAATTCTTTTACTGATGAACTGATATATAATATAATGATATTAATATATATATAAGTATTTGAGAATATATATATATAATTTAAAATTGATTATTTGGCTTCCTTGATTCATCTCAATAAAAAAGTTGACTTCATTTATATTAAGCATTTGACGTTAGTATTAACTATGAAGAAGAAGCCGTCCTAGGCCCGCATATTGAAATTTTCAGTTGTGAGGAGCCATGGGACCTACCTGCGCAACAACGCTTGGCACCAGTGGATATGGACTCGAACCGTTTCGCACCATATATATTCGTGCATGGCAAAGCAAAACGACTCAAGCGTTCCATATAGAGGATCTTCATTTCCTCTAAGCATAGCAAGGCATTCTCGCAATGACGAGGCTTATTGTATTGCTTGTTGGTCTGCTTTGCATGCTCAGCTTCTTTCCAGCTTCGAAGTCTGAAAGTGAAGATCAGGGCCAGCTGCAAACCTACATCGTTCATGTCAAAAAACCCCATGGTCTCGCTTCTCTTCAATCCCAAGAGTTGCATAACTGGTACCAATCGTTTCTGCCAACTAGTTTGGAAGCCTCGTTCAAGGATCGCATGGTTTTCTCTTATCGAAATGCTGTGTCTGGATTTGCTATGAGATTGACACAGGAAGAAGCCAAGGCTCTGCAAGAAAAGGACGAGATTGTATCGGCTCGCCCCGAGAGGACCCTTTCTTTACACACCAC
Organism: Vachellia collinsii; assembly: GCA_006871305.1. Taxonomy (NCBI): domain Eukaryota; kingdom Viridiplantae; phylum Streptophyta; class Magnoliopsida; order Fabales; family Fabaceae; genus Vachellia; species Vachellia collinsii. Next base: position 24,439 of record QFDD01001198.1, read on the forward strand.
TCACACCCCAAGATTCTTGGGGCTGAGAAAGGGATCAGGACTGTGGAAAGAATCTAACTTTGGTGAAGGCGTCATAATTGGCGTTATAGACACTGGAATATACCCATTCCATCCTTCCTTCTCTGACAAAGGCATGCCGCCGCCGCCTTCAAAATGGAAAGGCTTCTGTGAATTCAATGGCCAGAGGACTTGTAACAACAAGCTCGTCGGCGCAAGGAACTTATTGAAAACTGCAAAACAAGAACCGCCATTTGAAAACTTCTTTCATGGCACCCACACAGCCGGCGAGGCTGCCGGAAACTTCGTGGAGGACGCTAGTGTTTTCGGCAATGCTCAGGGCACAGCAGCTGGCATGGCACCTAAAGCTCACGTGGCAATGTACAAAGTGTGCGACGACACAGTGGGATGTCCCGAAAGTGCAATGTTAGCTGCAATGGACATCGCCATTGAGGATGGTGTGGACGTGCTTTCTCTGTCACTTGGTTTGGGCTCTCTTCCTTTCTTCGACGACCCGATTGCATTAGGTGCATTCACCGCAGCTCAAAAAGGCATTTTTGTAAGTTGTTCAGCTTCTAACGATGGCCCAGACTATGCTACTCTCTCCAATGAGGCTCCATGGGTTCTCACAGTAGGTGCCAGTACCATAGACAGAACCATCAAAGCAACCGCAAGGCTTGGAAACGGAGCAGAATTTGATGGGCAAACGCTATTCCAACCAAGAAACTTCTCTTCTAAACTATTGCCTCTGGTGTACGCAGGTTCCAATGGAAACAAGTCCTCTACTTTCTGTGCCCCAGGTTCCCTGAATCATGCGGATGTTAAGGGAAAGGTTGTTTTATGTGAGGTTGGTGGACCAATTTCCGAAACTACAAAAGGACAAACAGTGAAGGATTCTGGTGGAGTTGCCATGGTCCTTATGAACCAACAGTCCTATGGTTTCACCACCTTTTCTGACCCTCATGTGCTCCCTGCGGTTCATGTGAGTTACGCTGCTGGGTTAGCAATCAAAGAATACATCAATTCAACCAATACACCAACAGCAACAGTCTTATTCAAAGGAACCATAATTGGGGACTCACTCACTCCAGCCGTAGCTTCCTTTTCATCCAGAGGTCCAAGCCAGGCAAGCATCGGCATCCTTAAACCGGACATAATTGGTCCCGGTGTGAACATTCTAGCAGCATGGAGTGTTTCTGTAGACAACAGAATACCGGCGTACAACGTTATTTCCGGTACCTCAATGTCTTGCCCTCACCTCAGTGGCATTGCTGCTCTCCTCAAAGGTGCTCATCCTGATTGGTCTCCGGCAGCCATAAAGTCGGCAATCATGACCACTGCCAATGCTTTAAATCTTGCTGGAGAGCCAATACAGGATGAAAGGCTTCTTCCTGCTGACGTCTTCGCCACTGGTGCTGGGCATGTTAATCCAAATAAAGCAAGGGATCCGGGTCTTGTTTATGATATCCGAACCGATGATTACATTCCTTACTTATGCGGTTTAAATTACACAGATAGACAGATTACCATGATTGTGCAAAAGAAAGTGAGATGCTCAGAGATGAAAAGCATACCAGAAGCACAGCTCAATTATCCCTCGTTTTCGATTATTATGGGGTCTACTTCACAGTACTATACTCGAACAGTGACTAATGTCGGACCCGCCAATTCAACTTACTCACTGGAGCTTGAGGTGCCGTTGGCTTTGGGTATAAGTGTAAACCCAACTCAGATAAGCTTCTCAGAGGTGTTCCAGAAGGCTACTTTTTCAGTTGAGTTCATCCCACGCATCAAAGAGAACAGAGGCAATCATTCCTTCGCCCAGGGTTCGCTCTCATGGGTTTCTAAACGACACACTGTTAGAATCCCCATAGCCGTGCTTTTCACGTCATGATTACGTCACACCACGTTTCATCTAATTCCCAGGCTACTCGCATCCATCCGATGAATATGTTTACTTTTAATGTTGGCTATTTCACCAGCTTTTTTCCTTCCGTATAATAAACAAACGGTAAAAAAAATTATTCATATACTATATTTTTTTAAAAAATTATCCATATATTACATGATGAACGAGTCACCGCGTAAACGAATTTATCATTTTTATTATTTTTTTAAAATTCTTTTAGAACTCTGAACAAGTTCCAAAAGGTTTAATAACTTTAAAATAAAAAATATTAAAAAAAATGATTTTTAATAATTTTTTTAAATAGTTTAAATTAAACTATTTAAAAAATTATTAAAAATTATTTTTCCCTTTTTTTTGTTATTTCTTTTTGATAATATTTAGGTAAAAAGATAAGTATAAAAAATAAAAAGTAGTGTATTTATAATTTCTCTCTTCTAAGGTAAGTGAATAAATTTGAAATTGAAAAATGACTTCCGCGTTGATTTAATATTCACTTCCTCTCTTAGCAGGTCTTCAACAACATTATTACTCTTGAACAAGCTTCAATGTTCCATTCCTCTCACCTCTCTCCCTAATAATCATAGATAAGATGATTAGATAATAAATATATAGGAATAGAGGACGGGGACATTGAAGTTTATTCAAGAGTAATAAGGTTCACTACTAAAAAAACATCCTATTTCCGACGGAAAT
>QFDD01001199.1:0-24787 GCA_006871305.1 Vachellia collinsii
AATTAAAGGTCTAAAAACTTATAAAAACCAATAACGTTACAAAACGTAAATGAAACATAAAACGAAATGATAGTGAATAATCATGAAAAAAATTTAAAGATCATAAATATGGTATTTACTTCTGAAATAAGAAAGGGTTGGCATAAGTTAATGTGATATTAATTAATAGTAACGATCAATGAAAAGGAGAATCAAAAGAAGAAGAAGATAAAGCAGAATAAAGGCTGCGTGTATTTCCCCCCAACTTTGCCACGGTGGTATGTATTTTTACTTATTAGCCAAGAGAGGAGACTTTTGATGTGGGGAAGAAAAGTGAGAGCGATACGATACTTAAAGACCCTCGGCCCAAAAAGATACGATACTTAGAGGTGAAGGAGAAGGTCAAATTAGGACCCTTGTCCAAAATTCCTTGATCGAAATGTATTTGATCTGTTCTGGACACGATCATTCATATGAATGCTTCCACTCTCATCACTAAGATTGCAGCAATAACTTGCATTTGATATGAACCAAATGGATCATGGTACTCCCATCAAGTAGTAACGTATTGTGTGTGCAGGATTTAGTGAGATCCCATGTTGAAAGGAGCACAATATCGAATAAATAAAACGGGTAAAACGAAGCGAATCAAAATTAATATATGTTTGACTCATAACTTATAAAGGTGTTAGTTCAAATGTCACAACCAATCTAAAGCATTTTGTTGATACAAATGATCTATAAGTAATGTCTGAGTTTTACGATATATCTTGATCTAAGTGAGTTTTCAACTTCGACCTCACTAAGAACTTTTTGTGTATAATTGAAAAATAGAGACAGAGACATTCCTTCTTAAACTAAAAATTGAATTGGGAGTTGAGATGACCTTCTTGAACTAAAAGCTGAACAAATCAAAACTGAGTATTATGATAATAAAGAACACAGCACCAACAGTGATTTCGGAAACAAACACTTGCTGACGAATTTTATATTGGAGGCTGTGAGTTTCTGAAAATGAAAGGAGTTTATAAAGGATATTTTTGCTGCCCAAACGTGACTTGCTAACATACCAACCATGGCTAATGTGTTAGGATCATATGGGCTCCGCTCCAATAGTCCAAAAAATTGGAACCATTCCTTGGGTTAATCGAATTTTATGATCACATGGTCTCGACCACAAAAGCCCAAAAATTTAAAGGAACGGAAGAGGTTAGGCCTTTTGGGTCCAATAAAACTTCAACCCCATTCTTGCTATCAAGCTATCCTACGCAACAAATCTATAATCTCACTCATCAAAATTTGGATTTAATAGAAAAGACTAATATCCCATAACATGATAAATCAGAATTTGAATATCTATTAAGAAAGATGCTCATATTTAATACTTGACAACTTCTTAAACATAATTAATTGCCTCAACTAGAAGGGTACTCATGCTTTAGAGAAAAAGAGTTATGGTTTCACTGGCATTTGATTTTGATGACCTAAATAAAACAAGTTAAGCCGTACAATCCATGTATAAAAACATTCTTGGCCGGTTTGAAATCAATAATGATTGTGGTTGGAGTTAACTTATTATGTCTTCTGAGTTTTCATAATTTGTTTAATTTCCTTTTCTGAACTTCCTGCACGTGTTATATTTGAATGGCTCTCAAGTGCACAATAATATTGCAGTACTTGTTTGAATTATTAAGCAGGGTCAAATTAACATTATAAAAATAATTATGCGTGGTCTCGGTCTAACAGTTATGTACGTATAATCTTGTTTGGATTCAGCAAAGTACAGATAACAATAATCACACACACACACACACACACACACACACATATATATATATATGGGGAGGCAGCGGCCAACAGGAGACAAATTCAAAGTCAAAGAAAGAGACAAAGCAAGACGTTAATTCAATCGATCTCGTGCTTGGATCAATTTGAAGCTTATATGATCTATTTTATCATTTGTTTATTTCCCATATTTGTGTAACCTGTAATATAAAATTGCTAACTTACTCATCTCTCTCTTAAACTTTAGTTAGCTACTCAAGCCACAGACCCCTTACTTTTTATTTTTACTTCCCAATAAATCAAATGAAACTACGTACTCTTTCTTAAATTTTGCTAAAATTTTAATTATACAAGATCATTAACAGTTTATATAAAATGGAAAACCATAACTGATTGAGGTATCTATAGTTTTCTTCAATTTTTAATTAAGTGTCTATGTATTTTTAAATTATAATCCTTTTAACATTGTTAACCTCTATATATAGTTTTGTTATAATAACTTTGTTATCTCATGTACAAAAGTTAATTGTGTTACTAAAATAAAATTAAATATTTAATATGCAAAAAATATATAGATGCCAAATTAAAAATTGATAGAAAATTATAAGTACTACAAGAATAGTTCCAATGCACTTATATAATATCTACCGTTGAAAAGAGATTAGTCATTTGTTGGTAGTGGGGGATATAGATGCAGAGTAAAAACACATACCCACTTTGAATTGGACGAAATTTAAGTACACTGGAACTCCCAATGAGAAGGGGGAACTAAATCTATAGTTAACATAATTTTTTTTTTTTAAAAAAAGGAGAATCACTGCAGAATAATAAGAAAATAATGTAATCACTAAAAACTAATGAATAACATGTAATATTAGGTTTCAAAATAAGAAATGACAATAAGGTTATATTGCTCATGTGTTATTAGGTTTATTTGTGATTACATTCATTTTTTGAGACTTTACAATTCCTTTTTTTTTTTAAAAAAAAGATTTAACCTTAACAAATCCTACTAAAGTACAAGAAAGCATGGGCTGATGCTTAGCTGATAATAGAGATAACGGTGAACGGCCGCCTAGTTTAGTAGTTTATATATTTTCCGGTGGAGAACGCCGCAGTCACCGGTGGCTTTGTCAGACACATGTCCCTTAAACTATTATCAAATCTTGTTAATTGATGCCCTCTAATGAACTCTTTCTCTCTTCCCCCTTCTTTTCACCTAATATACGTTGTTGTTGTTGTTGTCAATCCAAACACAGATAGCTTCTCTCAATATATTCTTCTTCTTCTTTTTTTTCCAAATAATCGATCATGCGGAATCAAACCCACACTTTATATATTTAAGAGCCATAACCCTGCTTTCTCTCCCTCTTCACACACACACACACACACACACACACACACACAATTTTCATATATAAATTGTACCGAGAGTAGCTTATGTATTGTCCCTGATACATGCGTGCGTTCACCAAATCAAGTTTCATGCACCAAATCCATTCCATCTACCCTTTGTTCTTATATCTTTTTCACATGCATAATTCCAATAATATTCCTTGTGTGTGTGTGTGTGAGAGAGAGAGAGAGAGTGAGAGAGAGAGAGTGAGTGAGTGTGTGTGTTCTTATCCCGGTTGTTTCTGCTTCTAGTAATTGCTTGCAGCATCCATCACATGGGAGGGCGTTCTACAGGGGTACAAACTTTTAGATGACAATTGTTATTTCTTTAGTTTTTTTTCCCAAAATCAATATTGCACATATAGAATCAAAAAAATATTACACATATATTAATACACTATATAATATAAGCATTGATTGATTTTTTTTGAAAAGATTAAAAAAATTTAAAAAACCGATATATTTATCCTTTTTTTAAATTAATTTGCTCAACTTATAAACTAATATATATAATTTAATGATATATATAAATATTTTAGAATATATATAATCTGAAATAGGTTATTTGACTTCTTTAATTTCCTCAAAAATTAATCAACAGAGCTCACAAAAAAAAATATGACATGAGTATAGGATAGTGTATGCACGTCCTCGTATCGAATGTTAAGTCACTATCAAGCTCTGAAATATATGTCATTGGGTATTGTCTTACACACAATTAACTGGCCCTAATCAATAGTGGTAGTCGGCCCTTGGAATCTAATGAAAACCTTTATAAAAAGTATAATAAGTGCACGAATCATCACAAAAAAATAAAAATAAAAAATAGCACTACTCATCACAAAAAAAAAGGCGCTAATTTTTACTCTAGTATAGAGGATATATATAGTTGTACATAATGTGTGTGTCATCAAATCAAAGAACGAGTTCCATATAGTTTGGAATTGTGAGTATAAATGTATGAATAATAACATGTGTTCTTGAACTAATTATCGAGAGGAGTGTGCTTGTGTGCTCCACATAGGGCTACCATATTCCAACATATTTACTTTTTATTATTCTGCTCACCCTATTATTGGTAAGAAAGGTGCATTTAATTCTGAGAAGTTTCGCATTTTAATCTGCCAAGGGTTGCAAAATATCATTTTTAAATGGGCCAAATCGTTCAGCATGGGTTTTCACAATTTTTAGAACAGGGAAAAAAAGAAGAAGACATCTTCATCACTGTCCCGCTTAAAAATCCCTCGTGCTACGTATTAAGCCCTTTTCTTTCCCAGCTTTGATCGAGCAGTTTAGAAAAAGAAAGATAGAACAAAAGAAGAAAACAAAGTAGCTCGATTGTAGAAAGTAATGACCAAGATCCTTAGCTTCAGAATGAAGGTTGGTCGTATTGCAGTTTTCAAGATCTCTATCAAGAAGGTGCTGCTTCCTATGGCTACTTTAATTTGATTGATTGGCTTTCTTCCTATAATCTATGTTATTTAATTAATACACCATACTCCTGCTTCTCAATCTAACAATCTATCACACAGAATCCTATGCATGCATGACAATAAACGAACTTTTCAGTCTTGCTCAGAAAAAGGATTATACATTATTTTTCCCAGAAAAGGTCTAATAATATATACTTACATATAGTAATTAACAGTGATCAATTTCCCTCTAAACACATGGTTGCATTATACTCTAATTTTTTTTATATAAGATACACTTTAATGAATAAATTAAACTATAAAGCGTATCTTATTATATTGAGGATTAATTGAAGAAGTGTTAACCGATGTATGCCTAAAGAATGAATTATCAGTGGTTAATTATTAATTAGCTGGCTCCCATGGATGATTACATTTGGCTCTAACTATTTCATCTTTACTTGAACGACTCTTCACCGGCCGGCAATAAGACTTCATATTACGCAACAAATTAAAAGCAAGCAAATACCAAGATGTAAGACAATAACGCTAGAACGACAAATTCAAATGACACACACACACACACACACACACACACACTTATGATTGAAATAATAATTCATCAGTCTCCATATCATTATTCAAACCGAATAATGCTGATTACAAACTAATTAAAGCACGAACTGAAACCTATACGCAGTTTGTACGGTGGGGCTAACATGGGCACACAATCAACTTTATTCTCCTGACATTCTATGTATATGCTTTAATTAGTCAACAATAATCATCAAGCAAACTCGTACGCACTGTTGTTCACCAAAGTAAAGCTCAAGTATATGTCCTTAAGGAATGATTAATTGATTAAAGGGGTTGGCTCTCTCTCTCTAAAAATGTTTGTGCTTTGAGTGGAGCTAGTAGTGTGATGGTCACGCCAAGTATCCCTATCTCCCATATAATGTTCTTCCCTTATGAGTGGATATAAAGCACCACCCTCTCTCTCGTTGCGCTTTTAAGGTGTCACTCTTCTGATTAAAGCTTTTCTCATTATTCCCTCTCACATCTCACTTTAGGAATATAATATAGCTAGGTTTCCAAAGTTTGAATTTCTACAAAACAAAGCTGGTTCTAAGTTTCAACTGCTTGTGCCACCACCACCACCACCCCACAAACTTCAACTATAGTTTTCTTCCACTTAAATAATATTTGAGATCCATATAAGATATAGATTTTTTAATCATGTAAATATACATAATTTTCTCTTAAGTTCAATCTTGTTCACATTCACTCTCTTCTCGAAAGGTCGAGAGAGAGGGAGAGTAGGGTACTTGAATAATATTCTAACGAAAGTAGAAATAAGACACGTCATCTCAAATTGATGCATGCAAGAAGGAATTATAGGAAAGAATATTGCAGGGTGGGAGATGACCATGAGGACGTGGATGCGGTTCACTTAGCTAGCACCATCATTGATTGGGCTTCCAAATGGGAATATAACTATGAGATCTAAGGAAGAAATGTATACTATTACTAAAACATCTCACAATAAGTAAGCAGTATTGACCCGTCATCCAACAAAAGCTCGGTATAAAATGGTGATGGAAAAACTTGGGGGGAAAATGCAGCATTGATGATAGTTAGGCCCACGAAAGCAAGGCGTTGTTATACCAAAACCTATCCTTACATTGTATGTTACTTATTTATTGTATAAACTTTTTATAATTATATGTATTCATTCAAAACTCACAGTAATTTTCTCAGATTGAAATGAATACTAACTGAATTTAAATATTTAACTATTTCATTTTCTCGATTTATGCATGTCATTTTTGTGCGAGGGCTATGCTAGTTCTCTCTCCATCTCTCTCCCTCCCTCCCAGGTTACAATTCATTATATTATATGTCCCGCGCGAAAGGGAACGAATTGAATTGAAACATCAAATCGAATTATTTCAACTTTAAGATCAAAACAAACAGGAAAAAGAGGCACGTGAGGGGCGTGTGAGAGAATAAATCCCTTGCTTGTGGGGGGAGGGCGAGTGGGCCCCGCAAGAAGAGGGCTTTAGGCGTATGATTTCCTTTTTCGAGGAACCCAAATATTCTCTCTCTCCCCCCCCCCTCTCTCTCTCACTCCACGACAAAACAAGATACAACGTTGTGAGTTGTGACGTTATATTTGTTGCCGCTATTCCTTATCTCCTATATCCAACGCTTCTCATTCTCCCATCCCTGCCCGTCCCCCAAATCTCACCGTCCCTTCCGTCAATAATCATCAAATCCGGTGGGATCACTGTGTGACACACTCACAAACATGTGGGCCCCACCATTCATGTCACCGACACGACACCTTTCTCCACCTTCTTATTCGCTGCCCTCCCCAACTAACACTCACGAACCACTTCTTATCTCACAACCCTTAAATCCTTCGCATTTGCATTGCATTACGGTGACACAAGAGGTTCAAACACAGAAGGGCTTAGTGAAAGCTCATATATATCTAGTCTCTCATATCATATCGGTTGAGTAGTGTTGCTTCATTCAACTATTGTGAATGGATTTTTCTCCTCTGCACGAGCACGTCTGCATGGAATCTTCTGATCATTGGCTTCAGGTATGTAATAATAATGCCTACATTTGATGAATATGTATTTTGCTTCTGATCATTATGCAAGGACTTGAGAATATATTAATGCCTGGGGAGGATATTTATGGGTACATATATATATGTTTCAGGGTTCAGTTCAAGAGGAATCTGGAGTAGTAATGGCTTCTTCATTATCTTCGTCTCCACCATTAATGGAGAGGAGGGTAAGGCCAGCTCCAACGGACCAAGCTTTGAAATGTCCGAGGTGTGAGTCAACGAACACCAAGTTCTGCTACTACAACAACTATAGTCTCTCTCAGCCAAGGTACTTCTGCAAAACTTGCAGAAGGTACTGGACCAAAGGGGGCACATTGAGGAACATCCCAGTAGGTGGAGGTTGCAGAAAGAACAAGAAAGTCTCATCATCCAAGAAACTCAACGACGTCGTTCACTCACAGTCAGAACCCAATAAAGATCTTCACCTCATAGCAGCAGCTTCTAATTTCCCAGATCAGCATGCTACGCATTTTCCCCACCCAGTGGGACTAATGGCGGAGAATAATTCCAGGCTCATGGAAGCTAAGCTTGGAGGGATAAATAATAATGTCATGGGAAATATTGGTGATACTATTGCGATTGCAGATCAGATAAATTCTAGCCACAATAATGGGTTCTTATTGGCACAGAATTTCCAGGGTGGTTTTGGAGGAAATATGTGTTACTTTGATGGCTATAACAGTAATGGTGGGACGACTTATAGCACAATGGACTCATTTTACCATGGAAATGAGGATCATCAAAATGTTGTTGGTGCAATTAATATTCATGAAGTGAAGCCAAGTCCCAAGTTATTGTCTCTTGAATGGCAAGACCACCAAGGTTGTTCAGATGCTGGGAAAGATCCTTTTGGGTATATCAACACTACTACTTTGGGGTCATGGACTGGCATGATCAATGGTTATGGACCCTCCACAACAAACCCTTTGATCTAAACTGATCTTGCTGATGCATATTCAGTTTCCTAGGATCGGGTTGACTAATAAAAGCATAACAAGTAAATATTATTTTTACTGTCCTGTCTCAGTACACTGTTATGTTTTTATTAAGAAATCAGTAGTGAACACATGAAACTCATGCATGCTCAGATTATGATGATGATCAATGACTCAGGTGTTCATCTGCATCTGGGGTTGGTTAATTTTTTTTTTTGGATGACTGGTGGGGTTGGTTAATTTGATCCATGACCTAATCTATCAGTCACTTTTCCTGTACGATATTAATATGTTAAGGTGGTGGTCTTTTGGAAGGTTTCTTTTGACCTCACACGAATATTTAAAGAGTGTGAACGAGAGGCTACAGGGTCCAAAATGGAGGGCTGCCTTAGCTTGGTGCGTTACTTTTGGTTTATATATTCGTGTCTGTGATGTGTAACACGTTGTTTGAAAGCTTATTAGGATTTTGTTGTAACATCGATCGAGGAAGATATTGTTAGCTCTCTTTTCAATGAAAATGTAATGCACTAGCTATATATACATACATATATATATATATATGGCACCATTTTCTTCCAAAAGCTCTTGTCTCTATCTTTACTGGATTAATTAACATGCTGTCTCTGACCATAGCAACAGTGGGAACAAGAGAAGCGAACACAAAACGCAAGGCTGAAGGCTACACTACTGTATTCTTTGCCCAATTTTAATTTTGCACTCTGTACGTAATGAAGATGTGTTGCTGCACTTCCATATATTAGTTAGATTAGTTAATATGATATATATTTTTATAAACACCTTGACCATCTCCCCAATTTTCTCTCCCTCTATCCTATTTGATTATTGTTGAAGGAACATCAATATGACTAATTTAGAAAAAAATTAATAAATATACAAAAGAGGTCTAAAATTTAAGATCAATATGAAAGTACTCTTTAATTAAGTCATACGTTAAGGATTAAACAAGAATTTGGTAGACAAGTAGGAAGTAATTAACAAGAGAATAGTTAAGTACTAAACTTTAAACAGGAAGCAGTGGAATTAGAAGATCCATATAATATAGATGATCTATCCAGTATCTATAATGTGTAAACTACGCGGCGCAGTTTGTGGCTAATTACAGGAATATGTTTATTTTGAATCTAAATCGAGTATATGTATTTTCAACGCATAACGCACTCAGTAAAAACATGGGACTATGCGAGCAAGAACAACGTGTACATAGACCTGGAACCAGATTCATCGTTAAGTGTCGAATGGGTGTGAGAACCGAAAAAAAAAGGCGTCTCAATGGGGCGTTCCGAGAATCGAACTCGGGACCTCTCGCACCCAAAGCGAGAATCATACCACTAGACCAAACGCCCTATTTGCTATTTGGGCACTAGCTTATTTTTATATAGCCATATAAAATAAATGGTGGTCTAATGCTTATAATCACTATCACTTTAAATTCAAATCTATTTACTAAATTTTCAATTAATTGAACGATTTTTTTTCCATATAAGTAAATTTAAATTTTAATCTAAGCTATATCATAATTTTAAAAATCAGATATTTACTAGCAATTATTTCAACCCTAATTTCATCTCATCAAAATCTAAAGAAAAGTATTCATTTTGTAATTTGACCTGTTCAACTTAAATTTTAAAAAAATTCAATAATGAATTGGAAGAACATTCCATGATTAAACTCTTCAATAAATTAGATTAATCTCTCTTACATATTTCCACTATGTACATGCAGATTAATAAATGCTCCATGCTCCCTTCACATATGGTGGGATATGTGATAAGGAATATCTAGAGTTATTCATTAGGGATATTAAATAGGATATTTTTGTTTTAGTATCTACAATATCTCAATAAAATATGATATTTAGGATATCTTATGATTATTTTAGGATTATAATTTGATTTAGGATTTAAATCTGGATTTGAATGGTTATTATTTTAATATTTTAAGGGTTCTAAATAGATTCAGGGTTTTTTATTTGTATTTTTAGTGAAAAGATACATAAAAAATACTTAACTTCTACAAAATTAGGCGCTCATTTTTCTATTTTAATGTGTCATTCATAAACCGATGCATGCTAATTTTTCTTTCTTTCTTTTTCTAAAAAAAGTGAGTAAACTGTGGTTTACGAAATAGTAAAAGCATTACATCAATCTATGTAAATAACTAAATAACGATTGAATGGCCACATGATGCATTCTTAACAATCGATCGTAGAAGTTTGATCCAATTTATATACTTCCAAAAGCATGTGAGGAAACGAAATTACAAAAAGAAAAAAAAAATCAAATATGCAGGCAATGATAATGAATCAAATTACCTAGAATTATCGGAATTATATCAAAGTGCATACAGCTTATTAGTGATGACCAATATAAGGATATCAAATTTTTACTTATTTTTGAGAAAAAGAATCAAATTATCATCATTGTTTTTAAAAATTAATAACTACATATTCTCTAGTAAGTTATGAATGATTATGAATTAAATTACCTACAGTTAATGGAATTCCATCCCATAGCAAATGAAAGAATGACAGAATAGTGATGTAAAAGGATATCAAACTTTTATTTAATTTTAAGAAAAGGGAAAACCAAATTATTATTCGTATTAAGAAATTAAAGATCACATATTATCTGATAAGTTATCAAATAATTTAATGCCCTTAAGTGGCCAATGATTACTTATTCTAACAAAAGCTCCAACAAAAGACACTAACTGAAACGAGTCAACTGTACATGGGAGCTCAATTAGCAGGCTCATATTTGCAAATACAGTCGTATATTTTCCCTTTTATCAACTTTTCAGCCAACCTCTGGTTTTTTACCATTGCAAGCTGCCCAAAAAGTAAACAACAAACAAAGTAAAATTGTGTCAAATTAATATGGAAGTGTGTCAAATTGTGCATTTAAGGAATACAATATTGCCTCCGGTCCTAAATGTAGAAGTTATACTTGGAGTTTGCTTTGGTCTTAAACATAAGATTCCAATCCACTTTATCTTCTACATTTATAATTGTTTCCCAAGCAACCCTATTGGTTGCCCATATCAAGGGCGCTTCTATTAAGGTTAATTTCAATGTACATAATTAAAAAGAGTATTTTAAGAAAACTAATGCAAATTTGTTACATCTAATTAACGTAACTAATTTTCTTAATATATGTAAATTAGTTATTTAACTTTTGTATTAAGGATCAAAGATAGTAGCAGCGAAAAAACGAGTCCATCTTACTTTCAAGGCATCACATTTGAATCGAGCATTGAGGTTAGTATGAAGAGCTCTACCCATTCCCTCCAAAATTATCTGCATAGTACAGAAAGCTTGGATTAGAATATGATTTCTTGGTTCTATCTGACATTCTCAAATACTTAAGACGGAATGAGTCTCTCACCAAATCAGCATCTTTAGCAGCAGCAGCCAACTCAGAGCTGACCTGTCTTAAGTCTATACAAGGACTTCCACATCCATTCTCAACAACCATCAAGGGAACTGAAGTTGAACTTTTTTTGGGGCTGCTTGAAGGGCTAATCATGGCATCCACAAGTAAGCCTCCGGCTTCAGCAGCTCGCCTAAGAATGTCACAATGCTGTAGGCTAGGAGAATTAGTACTACAGTTCTAACTAGAGTGAAGTCAACAAATGGACAGGAAGAATATGGAGAACAATATTGGGGTGCTTTGAACATCATGAAGATCACAAAATGAAGTTCATGAAGACAGACCTTGGCAGCCTCAGCTACAATGTCAGGGAGTTCTATTGCAGTTACATCATTTAATGCAGGAAGGGAATTTGCCACCAGAACCACCTGTAAATTTAAGTATATCACAAAATTCAGAAACAAAAAACCAAGTGACTGAGAAGCGGCTGAACTGATAGACAGAGCACAATCATTATTATTTTTCACTTTATTATCAATTAGAATTGCCTGCACTCTGCATTGGGTGAAGATAATTAAACTTGCTAGACAGATATCGAGGGACACAGTAAAAGACATGAGAACAGAATGCCGGTGAGGAAGAAAGAGAGCTCACTTCAGTTCCACGCCGAAGGAGCTCCCGTGCCAGGGGAAGCATTCCAAGAACAACATCTGCACCTGAATTATCCACAAACAGCAAAGCTCTTCTGTGCGGGGTAGGTTTTTTGTCCCCAGTCCCTAACGTTCTCTCTTTGAAGTCATCAAAATTATCCACCTAAATGCAAAAGATTGGGTTTGGTATCCTATCATCAACTATCAGCTATGATAAAGTCAGAAACCAAGTGCTCTCATCAATTGCAATTTAAATTCACACACCCGCCAAGGTCTCTGCATTTTATTGCGGCTCATTCTATAAATTTCAATAATTGTTCCTTGATGATAAAGATCCACACATGCACGAGATCCCCAATCGAAAATGTTGGCAGCAAGAACACCTTCAATTAGTGCAAGTAATCTTGTTTCCTGAAATAAGGGACGGTTTTAGATTGCCTACAAAGCCAATTTATGAGAGGAATAAAGTGCCAACGGGATCAATATATCATAACTACAAAAGAAAGATTTAATTTCATATCAAACTCCTTATTCCTCCCAGCATTTTGGTTTAGAGGATTACAATATTATTTAGGCCTACCTCATCCATACCGTCAAGCTCCATTAACAAGTCAGGTAAAACAGCAAGTGAAGCTTCATTTTCCCTGTTAAATATACAAGTTTAAAATAAAAAAAAATATAGATGATAAACGATAAGGAAATTAAGCGTATATAGAAAATCAGATAGCAAGTGAGTTTTTACTGTCATTATACAAACTCTACTTCCTGCCTTCTCAAACATATTTCAAATCCTACAGTTAAAGCTTGCATTCTTGCAAGATGTTTTTCAAGAAAATAACAGCCTGAACGAATATCCATATTTGCATAACTCATCTATGATTGCGATCGGATGTATAAAAGCCAAACAAGCCAGCTTAATGACTATCATGATTTCTGTGAGGAAAAAATTCAATATCGGTTGCCTGAGAAGCCTTTGAATGGTGGCTAAAGAGAAAATTAATGAATGACATACTCCAAGTAAGGATCTCAACTTTTCAGCTTGATCAAATAAAAATTACCTCTGCTTTATGCTTCTATAGGCATCAACAAACTGGAATTCTCTCAAGCACTCTTCTCTCATTTCCAATAGATTAGCCAAGCCTAACTTTCCATATGCAGCAGGTTCCTCCATCAATCTATTCAATTAGCGTGGAAGCTGATTAGAGGAATAATTGCAAACCATGTGAAAACAAAAAAGTTTTTAAAAAAAAAATTGATAAGATTAATCAATATTATAACGATAATAATATTATACAAATGCTAAATTGCATTGTCAAATGACAGAGAATAAAGAATGAAAAGGACAAAATCATCATCCAACGTTTCTGGGAAAAGGTTGTGCAATGACATTTTAGATAGCATAAACAAGAAAGCAACTTGCCAACAAAGATCATATACTTTCAAATTATTTACCAGTTGGTTTGACTAAGTATTATCAAATAAAAAACCTATGCTTCAATGATGAAAGTAAACCTAAACAGGAAACTTATGCCAAGCTACCTTGCCAAGTGAGCAGAAAATGCACGAGCAAAAGCATCACCCCTTCTTTTGGCATCATCAGTTCCACCTTCGCTTGCTACGGCCTACCGTAATTTCCAGCAAGATGGGTAAGAAAGTACAGCAAAATCATAAAATAAATATGCCAACAGTTTTCATCCAGTCCATTACTAAGCTCAATGGATTACTTCAAGACTTCTACATGAGTAACTACATCACATGCTCCTTCAAACTGCCTAAGGAACATAAGGTCAAAACTTTTATGATACCAGGGGGAAAACCAATATCTTAATAGAATCTAGATTTACAAAGGAAACAAAGTTCTCTCCCCCCTGTATTTCTCAAATTCTAAGAACAGTAGCCGGTATAGAATCTTTGGCGTGTCAGTGAATCTCGGAGTTTCCGCGAAGCTAAGAGCATGCTCTAGTACAACATTCTCTGAAATTTTAGTGCGGGTAAAAAAGTGGGAGCTCTCAGGAAATGTGCAAATAGAGTTTGGGTTCCAATGTTCGAACTATCATTCTTATTTGCCATGGGACCCATTTGAATGTAGGAAACAGAGGTCATCAACATTCACACGAATCCAAATTGGCATATGCGTGTGCACACATTCACACACATGGATGCATACATACACCACATAGACGTCAGGAGCATTTAGACAATACCATTTACCTTGTCTACAAGATCGGGCAAGTGCTCTGACAGAATGCTGAACCAATATCTACATTACAGACAAATCTCACATAAGCAATGTGTAAGCAAAACATGGGAAATTATTAAATCTCTGCTTTAAATTAAACTTGTTCAATATAGAACTAGACAATTTAAGCAAATCTACTCACTCTAATTCACTGTGATCTGAGAGATCAATAGTATTAGGCTCATACCTGTAGAGATGAAATTTGTTGTTCAAGTTAAAAGAAAAAAAGGAGATAAGTTGATAACAGATAAATACAACAAAGCCTTGTCCCCTTAGGGGGTGATAACAGATAAGTGGCATAAAAAAACAATAATAAACTGCATGACAAGCATGCAAAAGAAAGTAAGGTGACCAACAAGGCAACAACACACTTATCCTTAGCTAGTTTCTAATTATAATGTTGGAAACACTGAGACTGTAGCAGTTGAAAATTTTTATTTCTAAACCAAACATTTTAGCAAGAAAATAGTTTTTCTTCGGCTAGGAGCAAGGTGATGATAAAGGGAGGGTAAAAAACCTGTCTGGCTGCCTCAGGTAGTCACTAATCAACAACTCTAAGCGCATGTTTACATGAGCAAAATTTCCAATAGTGATATTAAAAGGAAATGTTATTTACCAAAATATAATATCATAAAAGCAGCAAATAAAGATGAAGGTTTTTAACCCTCAGAACAGAGTGTGTCGAGTAATCACACATACATTTTGGGGTCTGCTAATAATGGAAAAACCTCCAATGTTGGTACTAGGTGGAGTACACCAACATTTAGAGCACTGGCATCAGATCGCAGAGTACTTCCTTTTGACAAAGGAACTTCAAAACCCCCAAGTCCAGTAGTTCCAGGTGGAATCATTGGCACAGGTGCAGTTATCTCAGTTCCCTTTTGCAAAAACTTCTCCATCCATGAAATCTGTATTGGAACCATTAAAATCTGAGTGGAATTTATAAATAGAAATATGACATCCAGATGGATCAAGCAGCTGCCATATAAAAGTAAAAGAACTAAAAAATAACTCAATCTAGAATATTTGTATCCCAATCATCTTCTCAGATTTCACTACCACCAACACGTACACATTCAATGCATCAAGAATCAAGAATTCCAGACAAAAACATGGGTTTAGGAGACATGCTCAGTCATATCTCAGGTCAGGTACAATTTATGCGCAGCTCTATGTGGGTGTTGGAACACAGCATCTTCAATTATCAGGGAATCGCTTGTTGGTGCCTTTTTTTAATCAAATATAATTAATGTTTTATTTTCCAAGGTTAATACTGATATTTCAGACTATTCACTCAGTATTCTACCTCTATCATGAAACCAAACTACTAAATTCCTATTCCATTACTTGACATGCAAAAAATGATCCCAGTTTCATTAATTCATTTCCCTTTTTCTATTCTTTTCCATAAAGTCTGTTTCCTACATCCAAATGGGTCCCTAATAGAAGCATCAATGTACAGGAGCATTTTACATGTTCATCTCTTAGGAAATATTTACATAAATGATAAGGATGCCACTCCAGTAAGCAACCTTCACTTATCTCCTTCTCATCCTATCACACAATACTTCATATTACTAGACTTGTATATTATTCACTTCTGATTCCATACCTCTCACCTTTAGCAGCCATCAAAGTTGGTGTAGGCCATTATCTCAACTTGATTGAATATGAATCCAGAAAATCTCAATAATGGGTAACTTTTAGCAATTTAATCATTGGAACCTCAAAAAGACTCTTTGGAATGATTAAGTGGGACCTCTTTGATGGTTTTAGAACTGATAGCAGGGGAAAAGAATTCCTAAGTTGACTCTCAAGTTACTCATTACCAAGAAAATAAGCAGAAAAATCTAAAAAAGTTGTCCATTTATCTCTAGCAGGATGCTAGCACTTGCCTTCTCGTTCAAATCACCAAGTGGAGGCCCATGAATCTTGCCTCCAGTATACGGGGCACCCATTGGGAATCTTTCAACTAACTGATGCACCATGAGATCATCTAAACCATGCTTTTCATAGCTCATAAACGCACCAAATGCTCCAAGGAATCCTTCATGTCGCAAGAACATTGCTTGTGCTGTCCCTTTAGACCTAAAATCACAGGTAATTTAATCTAAAGACTGCTGAGAGAAATTTAGGTACCAAGTGAAGTCATCAATAATTTATGTACCAGAACTGAACTGCAAAAGAAATGGTGTCCATGGTATATGCATGACCCCGTATAAAAAATCCTCCAAAAAAGATGCGCTTCAGCCCAAATCGCAGTGCATTCAAGTAAGATATCTACACAGACGAGAAGAAAAGAATAAAGATTAGTTGGGTACTCTGGGAGAATAGATCTATAAATAGAACATGGAAACTACTGAAGTTCCAGCTTAAATTTTTGTCAAAAAGGTTGGATAAAATCAAAGCTGTCAGCCCACCTGGCCAATATTGTATGAAATCATCCGTAAAAGAGACAGCGAGATATCTTCAGGTCTATAGTCTTCAAGCTCCTTTTTTTCTGATATAGTCTTGCCAAAACTTGAAGCTATGGTTGAAGCTGATAGGCCAATCTAGAATTATTAAATATCAGTGAGTATTTAGTCACACTGATGAATCAAAGGATTAAATGACTCAAGTCTATCTAAGCTATTCAAAAAGTGGATTTGAATCTATTTTCTCAGTAGGATTACACAACAAAATGATCAACTCCAAAATTTACCTTAGAGTAGTCCATACCACCGTAAATATCCCCAACAAGCATATCAATGGTCCTATTATCTCCTTTTTGAGTCAACTCCAGCAACTCATCAAAACTGACATTCATCCCAACAATTACATCAGCAATAATACCAAAATAACACTGAATAAATTGAAGTTAAGCAAATATAAAAAGTTAACCTCTTGCACTTCGTCAAAAGCCTTCCCAGGCCCCAATAGGTACCACCACCAACATTTGTGCCACTAACCCTCTCAAATTTCCCATCCCCATCAACCTGTTCAAAGCTCAAATTGAAATAGATTACAATTCATTAGCTTTTACTACATCTAAACTAAGAGATGAGAAGGTAATAAGATGAGGAAAGAAGGGGGAAATGTACCTTGATCATACTAACACCAGATCCAATATTAACGAGAAGATAAGGAAAGAGATCATTAGGGTCAATTTGAACGAACTCTTTTTGGCCCTCCATATGGGTGAAAGCTTCATGGCGGATTGCCTACTAAGATGTAGCAGAACTACTAATCAGCAATTATTGATAGCAATACATACACATGGATAAATCATCAATAACAAATTACATATTATTAGCATATGTCCTTTGCGTGTTCCAAATTGAATTTAAAGCAGGCCAATACAAGTTGCCTTATTTCATCAGAGAAGACTTAACGGAGAGCTCAATCAAATCTTAGTTGATAGTTAATGGAAAGAAACTATGTCAACAAGAAAAAGGCAGAATAACTCTGAGTGATAGATAACATCCTAAACACAAGCTTTTCCTTCAAGCAATTTTCAACAAAAAAGAGCGTCATCAAGCATATACAAACTCAAAACTATATGCCGGCTACCATATTGGAGGAGATTACATTCAAGTGCTGACAATTTACCTTCATAAATAAATAAATTGACGAAAGAAGCAGAGGTCAAAACCATAGAAAAATTATTTTCTTTAATCATTCATTTCTAAATTAGTGATAAAGAGATGCTTATACATGATTAAGATATCGAACTATTACATCAACTCCATCCAGATCGGTCAGAGGCTCCATATACCGGGTGATTTACCAAAAAAGAAAAGAAAAGATAACCATCACATAATGAAAAGACAAGAAAACCTGACAAGACAAGTATCTTTCTACAAAACATGTACAACTAAAAAAATGCAAAATTTCAAGCCAACTTTGTAAAAGGATGCGAAGAGAAATATGTTACTTAGAATTGGGGATTCACCTTGAGCAGGAAATTTGCTCCTGACACAAGACAGGCCATTTCATCTTCTTTTTCGATGCTAACCCCAAGTCTTTCTTTGAAAAGGTCAGCAAACTTGTAGGCTCCCCCGCCTGTCGCCTTTGTCATAAAATCAATGCATCAATTATTTGTAGTTGCTGATTAAAAAAAAAAAATCATTCTGACAAAGCTTGGTTGGCAAACAATTCATAAAGTAAATTGATTAAATCATTTCAAAACTACAGGCTCATGCATGCAAGTATCAAAAATATAAAAATAGATATTTCATGATAGTATATAATCCATACAGCAGCAGAAAATTCATCCAGCTTCTGAAAATGCTAAGATCAGTCAGTAACATAAAATTACCTTAATTATGGCATTCCGGTCAGCCATATTATCAGAGTAGCGTGATTCCAATCCTGAAAGTAAGCAATGGCGTATAATTGAAATCATTGTGTCAACATAATGAACCCTTCCACAAATTTTAGTAGTAGACTAATGAAAATGCAGTAGTTTATGAAATTGTAGAATGATAGTCAATTGAGTGCTAATTTAGAAAAATGATAATGGTAATAATACCATACCACCACAGTGAAGCTGCTTTGAATAAATGAAGTCTAAGCACTCGTTTATCTTGCTAGTCTCAAACTTCACAAAATGAAGTCTCCCGCCAAGAATAGGATAGTTTCTCCTGTTAAAATTAGAAATTCCCAGTCGCTCCTTCATACTTTTCTTCCTTTTATCATTGACTGATTGATTTTCGTGTCTTGAAAAATACACCAACTTTATCAAAGATCCTGCCCACACACATCAAATAGTATTCATAAGTCTTTTGCGCATTTCAGATGCTACCAACCTATTTCTTCATATTTGTAAGATGTAACTGAAGTGTTACTTGTCATTGAATTGAAAACCAAGAGCAACAAGAAAAAAAAAATGCATAGCATTCCTGAGGGATTGCTATGAAAAAGATTAAATTTACTTAATCCCAAAGAGCTCCATAAAAGCAAGGACACAATCCCTTTCTTCATGTCAAGAAAGAAGGGGAACCCTACCCAAAAGCTAGCTGTTGAGGTGGGAAAACTAATACATTTAAGTAATCTATTGAGCATCCCATTCCACCCACCCTCAATTGGCCCCCAAGGAAGCTGACATCTCAGCGGCTGCACCCCACGGCACATCACCCGGCCTCCTGCCGATCAGAAGGCTCCATTGGGTTGCCCTCTGTAGAAAGGATGACAACTAGACTACGATAATGGATACTTAAATGGGATGTGTAACTCTACCCGTAATCAATCAACTTCAATATTCTTTTGAAGGTCGCATTTTACTCTCCATCAAAGCCGACGTCTCCCTGCGCTCCACAGCAAGGCTCCGTGGGTAGTCTACAATCAGCCTCCCATACCAATTGATGGGTACCTAAGTGGAATGGGAACCCTTTCCCAGAAGATAGCTGTAAAGATGGACGAACTAAACCACTTAAACACCCTGTGCATCCATCCCACAGTACAAAGTCTCCATCAGTGTCAAACAGAAGAAAGAAAACTCCACGGGGTCGGAAAGAAGGAGCAAAAGATTGCAATTGCCTTATACATAGGCACTAAGCAACTGATGCAAACACGGTAAACTAGCGACTCCCCCAGAAACATAAAAAGCAGATGCATGAAAAGAAGATCAACTTGAAAAAAGAGTCTGCTCCGGCCAAGGCTACCAGGACAAGACAACAACTCTTAAACCAACAATAAAAGCAGGGCTTCACTCTGAATCAGGGACATTAATTTTACCTCCAAGATCAAGAGCAAGATGAGATATATCATCAGATTGGTTGGGTAACAAAATAGTTGGATACTTCTCCTCAACATTGCCTTGGATTTCAGCCTTACTGACATCGAGCTGAGGCCTTGAACTCGAGCGGTGAATTGAATTGCCCGATGTGGGTGCCATATAATTCTCCCCGTGACTAACACCCTCCTCGGAGACCACAGGCTTCAGCGAGCGCTTCTTCTTCTCCTCTGCCTCAGGATCCTTTATCCTAAAACTAGACACTCGACCTTGATCTTCTGCCGGGCCAGCCATATTTATTCAAGAACGAAACAATCTAAACGCTCTTGGTTCCTAACCCCACCAAACCTTCCTCTAACGCTTCTTTGGCCTCGTGCTCGCCTTATGCTGAAAGAAAGATAAAATACTCTTTTTTTATTCTTTTACTATCTTCTGATTAGAAAAAAGATGATCTTTTCATAGTCAAAACCAATAAATTGTGGACTGTCAATTCAGTTTTCAATAGTGTGTGCATCACAGTGTCAACAACCACCCAACGGTAACGTGTTGGTCATATCGGTCCAGCTGATTTAAGGAACCTAAGATGGTTAGCAACCACCCAAACGAGGGAAGTGGGGGGATTTTTTGGTGGGATTGTGTTCCTGAGATGCGCGCGTGCCAAGGAATTTTTTGTGTAGATTGTTTAGCTAATTTTATTCAGCCCCATCAAGATGAGGGGTTACTAATAATATACTTATACTGTATTTAATATTTAATATAAGAATTAATTAATTTTTTAAAAAAATTAAAGAATCTAATAACACTAGCAAAAAATTATTTATTTATATATATTACTACATTTTATTTTTAATATAGGAGATAACTAATTTTTGTTGGAAATATTAAAAAACTTGAATACATTACTTATCAATATTCTTTATGTATATTATGCAAATTAATTTTTTTAAAAAATGATAAATATAAATATTTTGAAGTAATGTATTCATCTTTTTTAACCTCATAAAAAAAAGACTTTGTACATTTATCAAAGTTTAATAAAAGTATATTTACGTAAGTTAAGATAAAATTTTTTTCATATACTCACAATGTAAATCGTAAATTACTTTTAAAAAACAGTTTCTACCGCTAATCTAAACATGTTTAAAGTTAACTAATTCTCATATTAAAATTATTGGTTTTGTAGTTGAATATTTGACTCAAGGCTCATTGCAAATATTTGTTTGGATGAACGTGATTAGTATTATCACAAATCATCAGCTTTAAAGAATCTTGCCCCGCATTCTAACATCATCTTAGCACATCGCTCTAGCTCTTGTCAGACGAGTGGTTTGTTTGAGATTATCTTTTGAAAAGTAAATATACACAATTCAAGATAAGTATGCTTGAGGAATTTTATCTCAACTTGTGTGAAAGTGATTTTAAAAATTATTGATAAACATGTTGAGGGCTCGCCATGTCCTTAGGCCAGTTCGGTGGAAACATCGCCATTGTGACAACCATATAACTGATTTGGGGTCTATTTGGTACGAGCTGAAGGGAAAAAATGGCCGGATGGAGATGATTTTTAACTTGATTTTTTTTAAAAAAAAACAGGGATTAAAAGTCTTTAATTAATTTTTCTTAATTTTTTTTGTTAAAATTTTATAACCCCATTTATTTAATTTTTTAATTTCAACTCATGAAAATTTTTCATCTGCGCCCCCACTGCCCCCCACTGTACAAATTCCCGTTACCAGCTTTTGGATTGCAATTGTTAAACCCAGAGGCGCTCTTTCAGTACTTGCATTTTGGTTTTATTACTTAGGCTCTATCATGTCCATTGAGCAGTAATCACATCCTCATTTTTTTACCATCCCATCCTCATTAGAGAAAGCACAAAGTCCAATATCTTTAAGACTATCCCATGACAATTGGAATTTTAAGTACAAATTAAGGAATTATTTTTGTGAAGACTTTTTTGTTGTTGGTCAAGAGTTTAGAACGAAATAAACTTATCGGAAAACTTGTTTACTGTAACGGCACGGCTTCAAGTGGCTACCAGAGATGTATTGAGACGCTACTTACCCCCAGGTAGTGGCTTCGATCCCTGGGGAGGCGAGTTGTGAAGACGCTAGGGGAGCGTGGATAACCTGACAGCCAATATGTTAGAGCATAATTAAAATTGTATTGAGATAGGATTAGATTGTTGTGGTCCCCCCTTTGTATGCGTGTCTAACCTAGGTTGCTTGCTGTGAATATCCTGTGGCATATTCCTTTAGGTTAGAATCCCTTGTATTATATATATTGAATAGTAAAGATAAAGCATTTATTGCGCGCCTCCCTATTATTCCATTCACATTCTCTCTTGGTGTCAGAGCAAGGAATAGTCATGTCTTTGTCCTCTTCTTCCGCAATATCAGCAGCAGCTGCTACCTCGTCGATGGCTGAACCCCTTTCATCTATTTCCAAAAGCTACGCATTATTTAGCTCTTCCAGCTTAACTTCAGCCATTAAACTTGACCGAAGCAATTTTCTGGTTTGGGAATCCACTGTTCTTCCTCTTGTAGAAGGCAACCGCTTGGAATCTCACATCAATGGTACAGGTATTATTCCCACACGCAATATTCCTGGAAATGTAGGGGAGGTCTCAAATCCTGATTTTGAGGAGTGGTTTTTGGTTGACCGTATGCTCGTCGGATGGCTCAGAAACACGATGTCCCAAGACATTAGCGCTCAGCTCCTCCATTGTTGTACGGCACGGGATCTCTGGACTGGTGCACGAGATCTGACTAGTGCCTCCATGAAAGCTCGGATAATGGTTCATAAATCAGAGCTACATTCAACTCGGAAAAATAGTATGAAGATGGAGGAATACTTGGACAAAATGAAGCGAATCTCTGATCAGCTAGCTCTGGCCGATGCATCCATTTCAACAAAGGAATTGGTTATGCATACTCTCAATGGTCTTGATGCAGATTATAATGCTATTGTTGTTAAGCTTATTGATCAACCAAATCTAACGTGGATTGAAGCTCAGGCATCTTTACTTTCTTTCGAATCACGTCTGGAGCAGCTTAATCAGTTTTCATCTCTGACCATTCACCCATCTGCAAACTTTGCCCAGCGTGCCTCGTTGGATCATCGATTCAGTGAACGTCCTCGTCGTTTCACAGACTCTGAAAGGGGGTCTTGGCGAGGAGCTCGAACATATCGTGGCAGACGCTCTCGCGGACGGCGTGGAGGCTCCTACGGAAATTTTTCAGGGGGAGGTAGGCCATTCTGTACATTTTGTGAACGCTATGGTCACACATTTTCACAATGTTATCAGCGTTCTGATTCATTCTTCAAATCCTCCTCTGACAATAGGCGTTCTTATGGAGGATATAATCCTCAAGTTTTTTATGCAAATCCAAACACGGTGACTGACCCCTCATGGTATATGGATAGTGGAGCTAACTATCATGTTACTCCATACACTGAGCAGCTTAATCAGGTTGCCCCTGTTGGTAAGTTCTTCATCTCAACATGTACTGGTACACAGGCTCGTATTCATGGTGTTGGGCAAAAATATATTCCTGCTTCTAAACTTCTGCTTAACAATGTTCTCCTTGTTCCTTCTGCTACTAAAAATCTACTGAGTGTTAACAGACTGGTTGAAGATAATTCTGTGGAAATCAACTTTTTTAATACTGGCTGTGTTGTGAAGGACAAAGTGAGCGGAGTAACTCTAATGGAAGGGAAGGCAAAGCAAGGAATGTATCCCATGAATAGGATTGCAAATCCTCAGGCTCATGTTGCTTTTGGTTCTGCCGATGATTTTAATTCTAGCAGTAATAGTTCCTTCTTCAAGTGGCACTACAAACTTGGTCATCCAAGCAAGCGCATTTTAAGCCAGATTTTGAATAGTTGTAATGAAAAGATCAGACTGAATGATACTTTTGTTTGTGAAGCATGTCAGTTAGGGAAATCAAAATTTCTTCCTTTTTCTCCATCTGTCTCACATGCTTCTGCTCCACTTGAACTTGTTCATACTGATATTTGGGGACCTTCACCAATACAGTCCCCAGGTGGTCACCGCTTTTATATCCATTTTATGGACGATTTTAGTCGATTTACATGGCTCTATCCATTGAAACATAAAAATGAAGCTATTCATGCCTTCACTGTCTTTCGTAGAAATGTTGAAAACCAATTTAGTACTAAGTTGAAAATGATTCAGTGTGATAATGGAAGTGAGTATAAACCATTTGTGACTGTCACTCAAGAGGCTGGAATCAGTATGCGATATACGTGCCCTTATACTTCAGCCCAAAATGGACGAGCAGAGAGAAAACACCGGCATATTGTTGAAATGGGACTCACTTTATTAGCCCAGGCGTGAATGCCCTTGACCTATTGGGTTGATGCCTTCCAAATGGCTGTATATCTTATAAATAGATTACCCACACCAGTGTTGCAAGGGACATCTCCATTGTTCAAATTATTCACAAAGGAGCCTCAATATAAGGACTTGCAGCCTTTTGGTTGTGCTTGTTACCCATGCCTCAAACCCTATAATGATCATAAATTTCAGTTTCACAGTCAGAAATGTGTCTATCTTGGTCCAGCTCCTCAACATAAAGGCCATAAATGCCTAAGTCCCACTGGTAGAATTTATGTATCTCGACACGTTG